>OV651813.1:87050900-87235039 GCA_927349885.1 Psylliodes chrysocephalus | reverse complement strand
TGTATAAATTTCGAATTTTTAAGAAAAACTTTAAAACGGATAAAGAAAAAACATTAAATTTTAAACTTAAGTTGTATTTCTGCCTGACGTGAAATGATTAGATTTTGGACAAAGTCGGAACATCTGGGGGGGGGGGGGAGTACTTTATGGGAGGCCGTTTTTATATTTTATGGAATATATCTGTTATTTATGTTTGGAGAAGAAAATTGTTTAAATAAAAGTTACTTCTAATATTATTATCTATAATTTTTGTTTCATGTCAAATTTTCCTGAAATGGCCTGTATTCGAGAAATTTGACAAAATGTGCAAAATTCAGATTTTTAAGAAAATTGTTGAACTAAAAGGTGTTTGCGATATCGATCTCCATACTTTTTGTTTAAACATGAGTTTTCTAAAATGAACCGTAATGGAAAAATTTAAGGAAAAGTGCTAAATTTGAATTTTTCAGTATTTTCGTTTTTAATGAATATCTATAGAAAAAATTTTTCGAGGTAGATGTATGTGAAAAATGTATATATTTTAGTTTATCCTCTAAATATTTATAGAGGTGCTGCAATAGGTTGTAGAAAAGAACCGGAAAAAGCCTATAACTAGATAGGAAAGTCATGTGTTGGACACATCAGATTTTTAGTTTTTATTGATTCATGGATTCCTTATTTGGACTTTAATTGTCGGTTTCAATTATTCCACTTATTTCGTTGTAATAATGTTTACGACTCACGGGCAAAGATTCTCCGCCCAACTGCATATTCATTTTCACCTATGGTTTTCACTCATTTTCTTTGCCTTCATTATTTTTTCTGATTTTTTCTTTCCAGTACTTCTAATTTTTCTTAATCTCTTTGGTCAGTGTTTTTGTTTATATTACATAATATTATTGTCTGTCTCACTCTGTTCGTAATTTTTAATTTAATATTTTTGTTTAATTTCTTATCTATAACCATTTATTGTACTTTATAATAATATTCTTTCTGAATCCTCTCATTTATCATTTTTCTCTCTCACTATTTACCGGTACTGACCAAACTCAAACTAAATTTGTCTTATATGATTTGCCAATCCCACCGTCTTTTATTTAAATAACATAAAAAAGTGCGTTGTTGTTTACTTCCACATTTAATTCTCACCTCAAGAATTTTACAAGATATTTTGATATTTTTAGACTATAGATGTCAAAAAAATTGCATCATATCAAAAAAATAATTTATTTTATCCAAAACTATTTCTCGTAAATTTAATAGGTGACGTTTCGGAATTTTAACTATTGGAAAAACCAAATTAGCAAAAGCAGGAAACTAGTCACTCCAAACAACCTGTAATTGATACCACCTGTACTAATATAGACCAAGTTTTTATTAGCTCTTATGAAACCAACACATCTGGTGTTATGGTTAATAAAATCTCAGACCGCCTTCACCTCGTCGAAATGTTTTTGTTATGCACTCCAAAAAAATCTATTGATCTTTTCTCAGTAATGAGAGACTCGTTAATTTGATTCGCAAGAAATTAAATCACCTTTCTGCCAAATAAATAACGCCGATGTTAAATTTTTAATTAAGCAACACGTTTTTAGTGAAATTTATTGAAACACTTTTCTTTATAGAATAATTAATTAGCTTGGGGAAAATATTAGATGATTGAAAAATTTATTTTGAAATAATTTAACACGATAACTGTGAAGTAGTAGTAAGTAGTAGTAAAAAATAAAACTTTTTTCCTCGGTTCCATATCAACTATCGTCAAGGCTCGACAAATCACGATGCACGTCAAAGGACATCGACCCTAAGACTTAACATAATTATGACATCAATTAGGCATTCCAAACTGAATGGCTACCAGTGGGTTTTGACAGGTTATGATATGGCAAAATTATGGCAACCCTGTAGGCCTGGTTATTAGACAAGGTCAATGAAATAGAAACTTACATAGATTGATCATCCATATTTTTCAAAATAAATATAAGCTTATGCCTTGTTGTTAAAATGTAAGCAATTATTATTTTTTAAATATCTAAAGGCTGAAAATTGCCTTTAAAACACATTTTTGCTAAACCGATTAAAATTAATAAATATTTGAGCTTTGAGCAATCTATATAACTATACATGTAGCATTGACCCTGTTAATGACAACATGACAACAGGGTTGCCATATCTAAACTGTCAGTCCCCACTGGTACCCATTTGGACAGGTCGTTGGAATGCCTAATTCCGACTTTGAATAACCTCAAATAAAAACGACCTAAAAATCTTAAACTGAAATGATATGTAAGTCAAAATTAAAGGTGGAGATCACGACGTCGCCACATATAAACTTTCCGCTCAAAAAATTATTAAATTCATATAAAATAAAAATATGAAACTAACCATAAATTATTGCATTTAATAATATAGCTTCTTCTAAAGGGGGAGGTGATAAAGATGATTTAATATGCGATTATTTTGTTTTTGTCTAAAAATGTTATAAAATCATGTAAGGATTTGTGATAACAATTTATCATGTAAATAAAACGCTGTAATTGTTTGAGGGAACTGGGCTTAGGAAAGTTTTTAATGCATTTGATTTTTTTGTCTGAAGGTAATAGTCCTTCAGGTGAAATAGTAAATTTGCTTGGCTTAACGTTCATGCCAAGATAATCTAATCTTTGGAATAAAATATATAAATGTTTAAAATGTTAATTTCATTTCTAATATCGACTAGTACGTCTTCTAAATACACAAAAATAAAATCTAGACATCTAGTGACTTCGGTAATAAATCTTTGAAATGTATTGCCTGCGTTTCGAAATTTTTTTTATAATATATATTGATATAAGATTGTGTATGTTGTTTATTTTTTTTTTTTTAATTAATTAATTAATTAATTAATTCTGATTTATGTATCTTTATACATAACCCATATCATTAATTCACTATCGCGAAAAACAGAAAATTTATAAGATGCTAATATAAAAAAAAATATTTAATTTTGTTTGTAATTATAATTATGCCACTGTGTTTACGATAATGACAATTGTAATTTATTATTTTATTTGAGTTACGGGAGTTTTTATTGTTTACTCTCTTCAAAAATGTTGAATTTATGTTTTTCTTATTCTTATTTGTATTTATTAAAATTTTAATGTTCCCAATAAATTTATCCTTCATGAATTTATCTATTTAATAAAAGAGAAAAAAGAAAAAACTTCATACAATTTTATTACAGAAAATAATTATTGAAAAAATATAATCGGAAATGTTTGATCCTCTTAAAGATTCACACATACAATCACACCTTGAAAACTTACCTAAATAAAAGCTTTACATACAGAAATCTACTTAATTAAATACAGGAAAACCACTGCTAAACAAATTGCAAACTCCTAGATTTACTTTTAGAGGGCGTGAGCAGACAAACTTGGAAATGTTTTGACAAATATTCTAATTCAATATCCGCCTTGCAAATTGTTTAGTTATTATGCGACGTAATGAATTTTAAACAATACAAATTAAATCCGAAAAGAAATCAAAAGGAAAAAGAATGGGAAGTGATTAAATTAGTCATTAGTTTTTTAAAAGTTTAATTATTATAGTTTTGTAACCTACCGCACCCAGGTACCTTAATAATTTATTAATTCCATCTTTTAACATGTAATATTGCATTCTTATTAAATATCAAAATGCTACATTTAACGAAAAATCTCCCAGATAATTAAATCTTATTTACGAATTAAGAATTTATTTAATATACGCTTTTAGTTATTTCGATAATAAAATTTAGGTAATTTATTACATATTTTTTATAAGTTTAGTTACCAATTTTAATTAATTTTGAATATAATTGTGTTTCAATTTTGTACTGGCACAACTGTCAAAAAAAAATTATTCATTATGGCTGACACAAGTGTTTCCTGTTTGATATACAGGGTGTATTTTTTTTAAATCAATAAAATTAAGGCCTAGCTTTTAAACATTCTGTTATTTTCGATAATTATTTAAAAGTTTGATCATCCCAACTCTGGGTAATCCATTCTTCGAGTATATATAAAAGTAGAGCCATCGTCCAAATGGACTTTGTTTTGGTACAGGGGGGAAAATAGTGTCCAGCATTCCCATTGGTCTGTTTAGTTTTGCTGTCATTTGATTTTTGAATTTCATTAATTTCTAGCCTATTTTTGTAGTTTATAAGTAATTTTTTGTATTTTATTACTTTACTGATACAAATTTTAACAATAGTGAGAGTTTGTGTAAGTTGTAAATAGAAATAAGAAAAGGAATCGTCAAGGGCATTTCACAAGTAAGTAACCATTAGCGTCTCTACCATTTTTTTAAAAGAAACATAGTACCTACATTTTATGCAAAAGGCCGTTAAACATGAATTTAAAATAAATTGTAAATTTAGTGAATTAAATTTAAAGAGGAATATTGTTTTTTATTTTGGACTCTACTGAAAAGTTAATAAAAAATAATCATAATTTTTTAATATTAACAAGCTTTTTGTTTTTAAGTCATTTTATCATGATAATGTTAAAGATGTTAAAAACGCATTTGGTGAAACATATTAAAAGTAACTCCAGAAAACATTTCAAATAGTGATGATTTATGTTCCAATCATTTTTCTGGATATATATTTATGTCAAATACTGGATGCGGAGGAAGAACTAGATTAATTCCAGGTGCATTGCCATCAGTATTTACTGAGGCCCTAGAAGAAGATGAATATAAAAGGTCAAGAACCCTGCGCTTTTCTTGTGGGTTAATCGTTCAATATTTTTAATTTTTCAGCGATGATCTGAACCGTAAAGCCTCTGTTGCAGCAAAAAGAAAATGTAGAACATAGAAAACAAGTAACTAAGTACTTTTTAATACAACATTAATTTTATTTTAAAATAATTACCTATTACTACCTATATTTTTATAAACCACAAAAATTGACAATAATTATTTTGTATTAAATGTACCTATGTTCTTTAATTAAGTAGACTACTAGTCATTAAGAAATAAGCAAAACCTAATGTGAGTTTTTCAATATAAAGTTATTGTAAGCCTCTTGTATTTGCATTCCTAGTCATTAAGAAATAATCGAAGCTTAAGATAGTTTTCCAATAAAAATGAAGCTTCACTTATTTGTTAACGACTAGCAGTGCAAATGTACCTAAGTATTAGCTTGATTTTTATTTGCAGTATATAGTTTAGTAATCTATTGAACATTGTTTATGAACAATATTTTTATATTTAATAAATTATTGGAAAAAGTTTTGTTTTGTTATTCTCGTACACGTATGTTAAGAAATATCATAAATATTTGTATAATATACTTACTATTTATTTATATTTTTGATTTTTAAATATAAGCTTTTTATTATCTCTTTTATTGCCTATTATTTCAACCTTCATTTTTTCGTTATACACTTTCTGATGTTTGAATTAAAAAAAAAATCTGATGTTTCCAACACAAATAATAATAAAATTAATAAAAGTAATAATTATTATTTACTATCACTAGATAGGTACCTACTTAAATAATGCAAGTTTATAAAATATGTGCATAATTTATTAAAGAATTTTGAAGGTATGTATCAAATTTATTATTTATATTAATTGTAAACCCCGTAAAATTGATGCGACACTGGTAATAGTGTACAGGCATTTCCCCTCACAACGTAAACAAATCCTATTGAATGCGGACTGAAATATATATTCTCAAAAATCCATTACAGTGACTTTTTGACTTTTTAACTTTGTATGTTAAACTGACGTAGCCTATCGATAATGGATATGTCATGGTAATTCAAATTATTAGTAACCTCCCCTTTTGTTGTTTTTTAATTTTTTTTTGATTAATTTTCATTTTTGTATTAAATAATTTTCACATTTAAATATATTGACTCCATGACTTTCCATTTAGGTGTGCCTGATGATACAGTAAATACTTTGAAACCGGTCGCCAATAAATTGACTTTTGTGAAATGAAGGACCTTTCTTTACACCTTCATAGTTAAAATTTATGTTGTGATCCCAAGAACCTTACAGTCACCTTTTCAATTTAAAATTTTGTTATAAAGCAAAATATTTTTAAAATAGGTAATTTCCTGAGTTAAAATTTAATACAGTAACACTTAACGTTGTCTTTTTTTAGGTTAGGAGAGTTATTAATCTAGCCCTTCCAATTTGTTTTACGTCGGCTAGATATTTTTATTATTAATTGTTCAGGAAACCTACGTTGCATTCGATGCTTCCAATTTTTGGCTGCCAACTCCGACAGGGAAATTATTAGCATCTATTACGCAATCACATCTATATAGATTGGGAAAGGTTTATAATAAATTATCTTATGACGTTTAACACATAATAAATACTATCTGTTTTGTCCGAAATTTGTCTGGTTTTTTCTTTTATCGAATCTAACGTCGAGCTGTTGTCGAACGAATTATTCGGACGGTGATTTATTTAAACAGCAGCGATTCAAGTTTACTACCAATAATTTTAGCCCCATCGCATCGATATCTTGTCGAACCGTGTGATCAAAGTCAAAATGACATATGTGTCGCCCAAAAATCGTGGCCAGCTATACCGTCGACCCGACAAAAGTCGCCCAGTCTGTTTTTACTCCAAAGGTACAATTTGGAAACGCGAGACCGACAAACGACTGATGCACTTACATGTTGAAAGTGCCGTCGCTGTCTCTTGCATCGTTCGCTCGATCTGAAATATGCTTCATTTAATTACATATGATTCAGACGTAAAGATACCGTTTTCGATCGGCTTACGCGGTCGCTTGCCTCTCTCGTGCTTTGGACTCACAGTCCCAAATGCTACCTTTAGGTTTCAGCGACGTAACTAGCATTAATCTTGGCTCAATAAAGAAGAATAAAAACACATAATCTCTGGGTCAGGAATGAGATGTTTGCATACCAGGTGAATTCTAGGTACATAGGAGGTCCTTCCGTCCTCGCTTCCCTATCAGGTATACTTACTTTATATTGCTTTTAAAAGTAAAGTTTGGAAGCATTTCGCCTGAAAACATTCCCATTATTTGGTCGTTCTTCAACTCTTTATATAGCTCGCCGTAGTGACGCTTATGGGTGATGGACCGCTGTGCAATCTGTATGTGACAGACCTATCTTTGTCTTGAATGAATTTATGTAGTGGTGTTAGGTTTAGCGTGAATTCTAGGTCTGCTGTTGAAGAAGTTCATATGACCTTCGTGGCACTCAATCATGCTTGCCTTTGAATACCGTTGAGCTCTAAAATAGCTCAAACTTACCGAGTGTTTGGTCACCATACCTCCGCCATATGACTCTGGTATACAGTTATAGTGACATTTTCGATTGTAGTCCCCAATTTTTTTCACACAACCTTCGACATAAGTAAAGGATATTGTGCTTTTTGGGTAACTTTTTGCAAGTGCTGATTTTATGTTAACCTAAGGTCAAAGGTGCCACCCACATATTTGGCTTCTTGGCCAAATGCAATCTTCACTCCTTTCACTACTGATGACTTTAGTCCTGTCAGTGCCATTCTTTTTGTAATAAAGTTGACTATTGTGGTTTTGTGAAGGTTTACTGTTAGTTCCTCCTCTCTGCACCACTCGTTTTGAGAGGTTTGTGTGCGCTCCGATATTATACCTGCGAACTTGCCTCTTACGATGATCGCCAGGTCATCTGTATATCCTAGGCAGTATAAATCTGCAGATATTAGCCTGCATTAAGATACAAACTAGAGACAAGCAGACAAATTCACTCAGGGTTAGTACTAGAATGTCACGAAGCTTTGGCAGAAGTATCCATAAATAATTTAAGATGGATCAAAGGTTACGCCATATCGAAAGGTAACCGTCTTGCTAATTTACAAGCCAAGAAGGCAGCCAACCAAATACTTTTTGGACTTCTAATAGACTGACAACATCGGTAGTGATAAACCTAATTAAAGAACATTCCCTTGTGAAATTCAAGGAAAGATGGGATAAAACAAGAAGTTACAAGAAGTAACAGATTGCCAGGGAGCTTCTAAGTTATTCTAATAACGCTACAGCAAACAAATACTTGACTATGACTAGACAGAATCTACGCCCGATCACAGACATTCTGGCTGATCATTGCCAAGTACGGAAGCATCTCAATGACGTGGGGCTATCAGAATTTGCACTCTACAGGGTGTGCAAACAAGATGACTATCGAGTAAATCTTCTGCGATTTCCCGACGCTCTTATTTATTAGAAGAGTTGTGTTCGTCTAGAATTGGCTAAAACCGGCCGATATAAGAGAAGCACCTCTTGGTGACGTTGTCAACTACATTAAATCTGTAAGCTAGCGTATAAACTAGTATGTGCCCAGCTACTTAGAAGGTTTCACAATGGGCCTGGTGAGGCCTATGCTGTGGGTTAACTCACCCTCCATACGTTACAGATACAGACAAGCAGCCAACACAAGGTATAGGTAAAAATTATCAAAAAAAGAGCTAGCAGGAAACCTCGCCTCTTTCCACATATATTATTTAAGACTAGTAAAATTTTTATTTTGTATTATTTTAATGTGGGTACGTTTAAAATTATAACATTAGAGAGTCTAAATTTTGAAAAATCGATGCTTATGCAATGTGTTCATGTGATATAGTAACAACTTTGCTTATTAAAAGGATTTAGCTGTTTGCATTCACACATAACACTGTATTTTGGATTTTCTTTGCTTCTTACTATCAATGCTGAAAAAGAAAGAACTGGAATTTGTGACGTCATTGAAACATTGAACTGTTTATACTATCTTTATTATTAATATAATAACCTAACCAATATTAAATTACATATTAAACACACATAACGACGTCACTATCTGTTTGTACTATCTAGTTCGTCTGTATCGGTTCATCCCAGTGATATAGAGAAAGATAATGAATTGTATTACTGTATTTCAATACAGAGTTAGGTCATAATATTTTAATATTAAACGACTTACCTGAACAAACATGTAGTTGCTTCACTTTATGCAAGCGTACACTATTTTTAAAGAAAACAAAACACTGACCTGTCCCATCACATTACCCATACTTCATTACGCGTTTTAGTAATCGTAATCTTTCGGGTTGGGTATTGTACAAAAGTAATCCGTTACTTTAAAGGGAGGGATGTTCTATGCGCACCGGACCAGTCGTATAGTTAAGATTGAACTTCCTTACAGGTAAGTAGTTTAATCTTAAATTATACTTCCTAGTCCGGTCCTTATAGAACACACATGTAGATGTTTAAAGCACGGAAGCGATATTCTTTAATGCCCTTTTTTTCAAATAGTCCTTATAATGATAAGTAAAATTCTTATAATAATAAGTAACTTTAAACATTTTATCAAAATTCTTATTCATTCTTATACAATCCCATTGAAAATAATACAAGAAAGAGAACAAAATAACAGATTTTTATTAGACTTATCTCTAAAATTAAATAAACTTTATATTTCTAATTTTCAAATCAGGAGTTAATATTTCCAGCTAGTTTATTGTCATTGATAAGCGGCCTGTTATAAACTTTTTCTTACGATCACTTAGGAAAGTGACACATATCACACTACATAGTCCTATAGAAAGTGCCCTATGTCACATGCGTATGATTAAGAATTTAATTTACTTTTCACCCGTGTGCGAATATGCTACTTTCCGCATCAGCTGTCACAAAATGTCAAACGCATCATTTCTATTTTGTTTTATGTAATGTTAATATTAATACTAAAATGGATATGATTGTTAAATTATTGAAATTGTTGTAAATTGGATCCTAGTTATTTATCTTTAACAATTATTATTAAAATAATTTTAAAATAACCGATTAGATCTTTCAATTGACGCAAGGCCTATTAGCTCAGGTGGTAGAGTATCAAACTTTATAAACTTTGCTATTTAAGACCTGGCGAGCGACCGCGTTCAAATCCTTGCGGGGGCAGAATTTTTTTTTGTTTTTTATTTTTTAGTTTTTTGTTTTGTTTAGAAAAGATGAAAATTTAATAAAAACGATTATTGTTGATTATTTTTTAAAATACATTTTAATTATTATAATAATAACCTGGTTTTACATTTTTTGATGAAATTATTTTGTGGTCGTAACAAAAATATTGTACATCACTTGTGTGTGAAAAGTGATTTTTCAGACTCGTGTGATAGTCGCACTCGGCTTGTGTCTCGTGCAACAATATTTTTCACTCGTGTGAAAAATGTCACTTTCCACACTCGTAATGTAATAATACTATATAAAATTCCTGGGAAATCTTTGACCAATTGGCTGTAGCTCTAATCGTTTCCATGTTAACTTCAGCTCTGAATGCCACGAAAGAAGCGACATACCTTAAATACTATAGGCATAAAAAATATTCGTATCAGTGCCTTCTTTATTCAACATTTTCTTTATCCACCTTGAAACAATCTGATAGGATGCTGCATGGTAAGGCTTGCTTGCGATGTATATTTTTTTTTGTAGGGTGTCATTGGCTTCAACTACTAAGGTTATTTCGCCTCTTGTTCAGTGTAGGCTTTGTTACTGTTTCCCAGCGCCACTTTAGGAACAGAACTATTAATTAGAACCCAACAGTGAATGGTCGAGTGGGGAATCCTACCAACGCATTGGAATTAATTTTAAATAATTAAATTAAATAAAAAAAATCCGGCCAACGGTGGGATTCGAACCTGGGACCCTTGGATCCACAGGCAGAGACTCTACCACTGAGCCACCCACCCCTAAATAGTAATTTTTCAATATTATCTCTTATTAATTTTGTTTTCTCAATATAAAGCATAAACCGATAAAGAAAGGTATTATTAACTGAAGCTGATCATGACCTGAACCGGATGATTTCAATAATTTCGGCATTAATACATCAATTTTCTTCCCCAGGTTACGAATATTCCCTATCTCTATTTTTAATATAGTTTTTATCCTATGTGCTGTTTAAAGAGCAAATAGTATAAGTATAGAGAAAATAAGTAAGATAAAGGAGGTTACGGGTCCCACGTATGACAATATCTAGGAAATGTAGAAGGAAGTTTATTAACACGCTTCAGATAACGATTTATCAAGTGATCCCCTGTATTTTTTGACAAAATATTCAATACGATCTAAACGTATTGAAAATAAAGTAACTTTAGGCTTTAACGAATTGTTTATAAAAAATTTAATGATATTGTTTACAGAAGGACTTATTATTAATTTTACAGAACATCCACCATTTGCAATCCTCTTCATACAATCTCCTGATAAGAGTTCTATAACCAGGGTAAGGCACGGCCACAGGACACAACAATTTTTTTTTTAATTAATTTTGACCTATAGAAATAGTCACCAACAAGTAATTTCGTAAACATGGGAAACCATGGCTGCGATTTCCAGTATTGTACTATGGTGAGAATCAGAGAAGTTCTGAAAACGATCATCGCCACAAAGTGGATGGTGGTCAGAGGAGAAATAGTCCCGGCGCACAATATGGCCAGAGCCCCGATTTTGCTGCCAAAATTCGAAAAAAAAAGTTTCTAGTTGTGGTTTTTTCATGATTGGGTTTGCTAAAGGGATTTACCAAGAAAAGGGATCCACCAAGAAACGAAAACCGTTCATAATAACGTTCCTTTCCCCAAATCCCCTCCTCAATCTGTCGGAATGTGGCCTTCGTCTAAGCGGTATATTATAGGAGTCATAGAGCAAATGCCAGACTATTTTTGACTATCGTGTGAAAGTTCTGGAAATAAACAAAAACAAGCAGGACAAAATGGAATATTCAACTGAAGGTTGGTAAAATATGTGAGCCAATTTTTAGGAATTAATTGGCCAAATAGAAAATTGTGAGAATAGAAATAAATTTTTTTTTTGTATCCATAAAATTTGAATTGTCAGATGAAAAATTAATAGATTACTCCTTTAAAAGGAGTTGCAGGGTATACATGAAAGTATTATCTAGTAGATAAAACAAAATTCGGTATACGACAAAAGGATGCTGAAAAAAGGACGCAGGACAAAAGGACGCGGAAAGAAGGACGAGGGAAAAAAGGACGCGAAGAAAAAGGACGCAGGTCAAAAGGACGTGGGGAAAAAAGGACGCATAATTTTATTGAATTACTATAAATAGTTAATTTTAATTGACATTAACAATTAAGTTTAATGACAATGCAAACTTGGTTTTGCAAAACAATTGTAGTTTTCCTATTTATTAAATTGAGGAGTTTTGTAATACGCCTGTAAGTTTTTTATTTAAATGCCATTATTTGAATATGTTTGTAGTTGGACATTTGGGTTGTTAAAAAAAAGTTTGCAACTGAAAATTGTGAGCAATGCCTGTCAAATATTCTAAATTTGGCCTGTGACAAAATATGATAAACTTGCCTTCACACTTTATCCAGGCTTAGGAATACCTAAAACATGGAGTCTAAAGTAAATATTTATAAGACGTGTACAAAATGACATTTTTTTTGTAGAAGGAATATATAAAAATGCTTATAACATTTGCAAAAGTATAGATTTTTCTTTGAGTGCAGGGCTTCAAAATTGTAGGGATTTCTTTTGCTCTGCGTTCTTTTATCCCACGTCCTTTTTTTCCGCGTCCTTTTGTCTCGCGTTCTTTTTTCCCCGCGTCCTTTTTTCCCGCGTCCTTTTTTCCGCGTCCTTTTGTCGTGACACCACAAAATTCAGCTGCCACTTGGATTTTTATGATTTTTATTTTTTTTTAATTAAGTAGGATATTCGTTTCAAGAGTTATAAGAAATAATTCTGGAAGATTATAATTAAGATTAGGATTTTTTATGAGATTTGTTGTTTAATTTTTTTAAGTTACAAAAACAATTTGCCATTTGTTTTTCAGGTTCCAATACTTTGACTACAGGAGGATTCACAAGACTGCAATTGTCATAAAAAATATTTTAAAAGAAGATGTGACAAATATTTATGCAAAAACTGAACAATTTTTGTCCGAAAAACGAGGTACATAATATGTACCTAGATTTGGTGTTCAAGATGAGAACAAGATGGAATGAAAGTGCCAGAACGGAACATAAATTTATAAAAAAAATCATGCTTGGCTGCAGAAATCTGTTGAACTTAAATCAAAAAAGGAGAACAAAGATTCCGAAGAAAATAAATCTGATGAAAATAATCCTAATTCAGATTGGCCACAACTCAATTTTTCATAGTCCTCTGAACGAAGTAAATGCAGAAAAACAGAAGATTTATGAGCCACAGTATCGACTGAAGCACTCCTTTATTCAGCAACGAATAAATTGCGGTCTAAAGGAAAAACGGATTTTGCAAAAGTGGTACAAGATATTTTAGAAGTAAGTCCTACTAAAGCTATAGAGTATAGAAGATCTTTGGATTCCATTAATACTAATCTACCGTTCTCAAAGCTTTATCATTATTTATAGAACTTGGATTATCGCAAAGTAAATATCAGCAGCTTCGTAATGCTCATTTGGAGAAAAACTCAAAGATGATCATATAAAAAGCAAAATTAAAATGTTATCCAGCTGCAGGTCTTTCTTTCACTACAAATGAGAAGCAGAAGTAAAATTGCAACCTCTACTAGATCACACAATTGAATGCATTATTCTTTATCAAATGGAAGTAATAAAAACTATATCAGAGAAAAAACTCGAAAATTTAACTTTTCTGGGCATAGTGAATACAAACAGAAGCTTGACGAAAATAGTACTAGTAATGAAAGTATTTTTTTTGTGTCTTGTGTCCCATTGCAACTTGTACACGTAGATACTTTGACAAAGCAAACTACTGTAGTTTGGAAAAATCTAAAACCATAATCGCCAAGATTTTGTCGGCCCATTAAAATTGAGTGCCATTTTTAATTTGTAAATTTTGATAACGGAATCATAATTAGCGACCCCAAAAACCCGCGAATACCAAATTGCAGAACGTTCCGTAAACTTTTCAAATTTTGGCCGCACTATCGGCTAAGCAAACGGGTAACCCTGAGAGAAGAAGTTGCTACATGAATCAATCTTAATTCGGGCAACAAATATTATTGGATAAAACTTGGCATGATAAGTTGAATTTCGACATGCTCAATGCACACCCGCATACACTAAAAGGTGGATTACATTATTTCAAACATGTTCAAGCAAATTAAATTGAAGAATTTCTTTTAAAAATAACTTATGTCCAAACATGGTTAAATTGAGTTAACTCTGATAATTTGTGGCCAATTGTATTTGCCGGCACAAATAGTGATTTCCTAAAAATTAACACAAAAACATATATTCACTCTCAAATATAGAGCGTTATAAAATATCTATTAGGACTAATATATTGTTTTTTTCTACTACCGTTCTTAAAGTACTATCATTTTGCACGCTACAGACTTCGCAAAACTTTACTTCACGCACTAGTGCGTAAAGAGTTTTTGTTTACGCACTAAGTGCGTAAAGAAAATTGTCAAATTTGAGTGTATTGACCACAGAGCAATAAATTTTTGTATTGACAGTTCTTATAAAAATAATGAGTATGTTAAATATTTAATTTAATTTTTTTTTCAATTTAATCATATATTTTTATTATAGTTATTTCAATCCAGTTTAAATTTTATATTAGTAAAAATTATTGTGAAAAATTTGACATTTTAACTTTCAAAATCAAAAACAATATCAATATTGAAAACTATTATAAATTAGTTGCTTTATTTTTTTGGTTCAATCATACATCAAAACTTATTTGAATTCAGCAAATGCCTATTAGTGAATATAATATTAAATTAAATAATAATAAAAGTTACAAAAATTGTTATTAAAGATTTCTAACAATCTTGCTAAGTTGGTTGTGATTGACTGACATTTAGTACGTGTTGTGAGATATTTCTTAAATTTCTTTATTCTATTCGACATTTTAACTAAAATAAGGTTAGTAAAAATATATCTATTTAATATTTAGATAATTATTATGATATTGTAGATATTTTATTCAGAAAACAAAACAGGCATCTATACAAACTTAATTTTATCAATGAATTCATCCAATTCTGATGATTATTTCGAAAATATTCCACCGAATATATTGGATGCAGTACAGAATACTTCAAAAGATTTATTGCCTCAAAAATCAGCCAACATTTATGAGTCGAAATATAATTTCTTTATGGAATGGTGTAAAAGAAATAAAATTACCAAATAATCTAAAATTGTCCTGGTGGCATATTTTTCAAGTGAATTAAAACACTATAATCCATCCACAACATGGTCGATATTTTTTGTTAAAAACAACTTTAAAAATCAAAAATAAAATTGACATATCAAAATATTATAAATTAGTTAGTTTGGTAAAAAACAAGAGTAAGGGGTACAAGGCTAAAAAATCAAACATTTTCGAAAAAGATCACTTAATAACTTTTCTCAAAAAGGCTCCAGATTAAACTTTTCTAATGATTAAAGTAAGCATAATTTACAAGAATTATTATAAGTATATTTAATTTATAAAGTATTTATATAATTTTTATAATAAAAACTGCTAGTTTTGTAATTTACCACTAATTTTTATGGAAAAATTACAAATATAAATAATATAACAAAGAGTGGCGCAGTGGTAAAATGCTTGTCTCCGGTGACGAAGATCCCGGGTTCAAATCCGCGCCAGGGAAACTTTTTTTTCTGCTGAAGTGAGTAATAAAGTTATCAGTCATTACATCAATATTGTTTTTTTCCAGGTGACATTTCCGGCGCATGCCGAAGAGACGAATTGACAAATTTAAAATATGATGATATCGAAGGCAAAGAAACAGTACTTATTATTAGAATTCCTGAAACTAAAAATGGGACGGAAAGAATTTTTACTATTTTAAATTCCACCAAATCAAAAATTGATTGTTTATCTTATATTTAAAAATATATTGCCTTAAGACCTCCTATGATGGCGACTTCCAGATACTTTTTTAAAATATGGAAACAATAAGTGCACCAAACAGCCAGTAGACATAAAAACATTTTGCAAAATGCCATCTATTATAGCAAATTATCTTCAATTGCCTACTCCGACTATGTATACTGGACATTGTTTTAGGAGGTCATCAGCAACAATGTTGGCAAATTCTGGAGGTGACCTTCTAACAGTTAAAAAACATGGGGGCTAGAAGTCGTCTACCGTTGCAAAGGGCTTCGTAGATTCTACTTTAAGTAAAAGAAATAATGTATCTAATTTAATATTAATGGATGATAATATCCCTTGCACATCACAAAATATTTCTAATGCGAATTTAATAGAAGATAACTCTTCCACGCAAGCTAGCAACGTTATTGGCAATTCTTCATGCTATGAAGCAACTAACCTTAGCCTATAATAATTTAAACAATTTATTACCTAATGTTAATGTAATAATACTACGTCATCAGTTTCTGAAACCACAGTAAACTCTAGCATGGAGCAAGCTAAAGGATTAAGTTTTAACAAGTGCACTTAATTTATTTTAATTTGGTGAAAATATGTCGGGTCGATGGTGTAGCGGTCTATCGCGCTTATATTCATTTATAGGCGAGTTTATGAGTCCGAGACTGCTGGGCTTCAAATCCCACACCGGACCATGTGGATTTTTAATTAAATTGCATGGTTCGATTTAGGATTTGATGTGTGCCGTATAAATGGAAATTAAATTTCTGTTGATATGACATGCAGATTATAAAATCGCCATACATTATCGTCTCGATGATGGTGGGTGAGGTTTTCCGGGTTTTCCTCACCTGTAAGTCAAATGGCACCATCAATCATCCTTAAGTCGCCCCGGAGCGCCACGGCAAATAATAATAATAGCCGTCCCTTCCCCTACACAAGTCGTTCAGTCGACTTCAGGGGTTGAAATTCACTCGTAAGGGGGTGAATTAGGGAGAGTATTATTATTATTATTATTATTATTATGTATATTAAATTAGTTTATATATTTTATTACAAACCAAAGTGTTATAATTAGAACGAAAAATTAAACTTTCTTTACACACAAGTGCGTGAAGAAAATGTATATAAAACCTTCATTTTTTTATAAAATTTTCGGTAATAGAAAAAAATATTGTATCCAATTCGTGTGTAAAGTCCCTTTTTTGACTCATGTGATTGTATGCGACAATATTCACATTCGTCAAGAAAGGGTTACTTTACACACTTGTATAAATACCTATTGTGCCTCCTGGAAAAAGCTGATTTTATGAATATCAAAAGCGAGGAAAAAGTAGGGGATTAATTGCAGAATGTTTGTAAAATAAATAACGGTTCTAAAACACATCCTTGAGAAATTTAGATTTTATTTTCCAGCAGATGAAGAAAGAAGAATATATGATATTAGCCATTGTTATTGTTTACCAATATTTTATTCAATCTTATCATTTCTCTCTTGGAAGGTTTACGACACTTGCTACATTCGCTTATCAAATACCTATTCTCGGGAATAATCGCAATCAATATTATTCATTGAATAATATAAGTTCTCTTATCACAACCATGAAAAATTTGAAACAAAAATTATTTACTTTTATATTTTTAGCAGGATATAAAAGTTTTCTTATCATTTTTATATCATGGCCGTAAATAACGATTTTTCGCCCGCACTTGAAATAATATTGTTTTTGGCAATCGCTTTTAAATACTTTGAATATCAGAGAGAAAACTCATAGAGTACCTATCATTCTTTATTATTACCGACGCGACGCGACGTATACAACAAAGCCAAAAACCTAAAAATGTCCCGTGACTAAAGGTTACGCGTTTGGCGAGGCTATTTAAACTGTTAAAAGACGGTCTCAAAAGGCAAAGCTAAAATTTAACTTGCCCTTTTTTATCCAAAATTTGAGGTTAAAAATTGAGTCGGGACCGACAGATGAAGATGATCCCAAAATGAATGCGTAAAATGTGTAAAAATAGTTCTGATTTACATGGTGGAAATTTTGCACCATCAATTTTCTTTTTAAAATTAAAAACATTTGTTTTTAAATTTATTTTTTTTTGCTACATTTACTTCATTTGTACTTTTGAATTTATATATCTTGCATCGTTATTTTAAGAGCAAACATGACGGGCACTCCTCCGCCAAAAATCAATTTTACATTTGAGGCAGTAAAAAAAAATGTAAAAAAAATGGTTCAGGCCAATCCTTCTAAAAATGAACCAAGAATGACGCTAAATCGAGAAAAACTTGTATTTAAAAAAAAAACAAGAAAACTTTCAACTTTTTAACAAATTTAATTTTTTGGCTCTTTAGCGTCATTCTATAACAAATATCTTAACCATTTTCTAAATAACTTTTATTTAAAAAGATTACCAATTTTAAACAAGGCCAAAGATTAACATAGTTTTCATTCCGATACTAATTCTATTAAAACAATGATACCAGTGAATGTGGCAATGCTGATAGTCTATGAAGCCCGTGGTTAAAAGGGTAGCTGCTGTTTAGTTAAATTTGTTAATTCCTGTGTCGAAAAATAGGTAGTTGTTTTTGAAAAGGTGCGAAATTATTGTGATCGTCTTACTTTGTTGTTGAGGCGTTGTTAGGTTTTTGTTTATTTTAGTTTTTAGTTCATCCAAGAAATGAAAAATTCTGGAAGGCAAAAATGCTACCACAGCAGACACATTTCTATTTTAATTGTTTGCTGCCAAAGTTAGTAGATCCTAGAGAAATACGACATGTGCCAATTAGGGAAAAGAGATTGTCAAGAATGTTGCCCGCTTAAAAAAATGTGTAATATACAGGGTGTTTCTAAATACATGCGACAAAATTCAGAAGGTGATTGCTCGTATGAAATTAAGATGTGTCTTTCCTATAACAAAATTTCCTCAGCCCACCCCTTTCCGATATATCACCCTTAAGAGGTAGTGACTAAAATTAAGTTTCTATTTTTTTTCTAAAATTTCAGTAAAGCTAGAAACTTGAAATTCTGTAATTTTCGTGCACTCGCAAAGGACTAACCACGGTTATTTTTTCAATATTCCTGTTACATTATAGGGGGGTGAAATTAGCAACCCTTACTTTATTTCATATAAAAACATTTTTTCGAGATGAAGTTTTATAAAATAATTTTGTAACTTGAAATCCTTGTTTTATTTATTTTTTTTATTCTTAAATTTTTTTCCCAAAACCAAGAGCTTCAGAGAAAAAAAATAAACACCCTAATTTATCATTTTTTTTTTAATAAATTGAGTGAAAAACCACCTGCTGCCAAGAGAAAATTTTGATTTAACAGTATTGTATATTTTGTGTTGTAAAAGAGAAAAAATTAACATTTCGTGTTTTAATAGTTATTTTTTTAATTTAATAATCTATGTGAAAAAAAAATTTTTTATATAGACATTAAAAAATTATTATATTAATATAATTATTTATTGTACTTATATTTTTTGTTCCTTTAATACAATAAATACAATTTACCTATCTCCAATTCATCACTTTCCGTATCCATGTACCTAGGGTCCGATTACAATTAGAAGAACACCGCTACGTCATAACAATTATTTCGAATTTTCAATACACAGGGTGTCCCGAAATTGGACGGTAATATTTTAACAGCGTAATCTACATCCTACAAGTATTAGAAATTAAAAATTTAAAAAACCGAATTCAAAAACATGCAGATGCCGTCACCACATCTTATCCAAATTTATATGGGACCACCCCTGAAGTACCCCCTTACTAACAAAAAAGAATCATATAAATCGGACAAGGTGGTAAAGCATTATCGCTAAACATACATAAAAAATGAAGAGTTTGAGAATTTTCTCATGGGCCCAATTATTCGATTTTGACCAAATTTATATGGGACCACCCCTGAAGTACCCCCTTTCTAATAGAAAAGAATAATTGAAATCGGACACCGTGTTAATTATCACTGAACATACATAAAAAAAAGTAAAAAAAATATTGCGACGAATTGAGAATCTCCTCCTTTTTTGAAGTCGGTTAAAAATAGGAGTAAAAGTTTATATAAACATAGGTCCGAAAACGTTTTGTTTTCGAGATACAAGGTGTTACAAGTCCAGATGGCACATTTTTGTAAATATTTTCTAAAATTTCTTTAGTTACCGGTTTTCCAAAGTTAAAAAAAATAACATTTCTGATTCTACAGACCTACTAATTATTGTTTACACTTTCGAATAAGGTAACATGCTTTTCTCTTGAAAATGGCGCGTCCTATCGAGATGCAACAAATGCAGCTTTATTACACAGAAAATATTGGTTTTCCAAATTTTATAGTCAAAAATGTTCAAAACTATCAACAAAAAAAACTTAAGGTAATTTTACCCTAAGCTCCCCCTAATTTACCCACCTAAGAAGATCATCAAAAACTAAGGTTTAGTCCAATAAATGGAGCGTTAAAAGGTAAGTATTTGTACCAAATTTTACCTAATTATCTTTAAACGTTTAGAAAATATTTACAAAAGGTGGTATCAGGACTTCACCTTTAACACCCTGTATCTCGGAAAAGAAACGTTTTCGGACCTATGTTTATATGAACTTTTACTAATATTTTAGGACGAAGATTACGCTGTTAAATTATGACCGTCTAATTTCATGATACCCTGTATATCATCTATAACTATCAATAAATAAAAAATATTTGAGTTGTTTGGTTTAAAAATAGTATTCCTACATTCCTATAATATTAACAAGTCACTAAACCCTCAGTAGGCGGCGATAGCCAACGAATTACTTCGCCAATTGATGATATACCTGCGTTCATGTAATTGTAATCCGACCTTACCCAATCCGATGATTATTCTTCAGGGCACGACAAACGACAGTGCCAAATTTATGTATTGAACAAGGTTTCAAATACTTTAAGGGGAGGTCGTTAGATCCGTGCTGTGTGACGTCAGAAGGGACTGGATTGCTCTTAACTTCATGATCCTAACAATCATTGATTTTTGAAATATATGTGACGGCTTTTTTAAACGCTGGTAAAGATTTTAATATTTTATATGGAATTTTTTTAACTAGTTTTTAAAATTCAGTAATAATATCACAACCAATGGCGGCTCGTGATCAAAACATTAGGGATTCACAATGAAAGAATATAGGTCTCAGTAGGTAAAAAACTTTCAGTGTTTTAGCAAGGTATAATATATTTTTCTAAAACACGGAACCCCCAATATTTTGACTACCAGCCACTGCACAACCTCTAAAAGCATGGAACTCTGATAATCAGGGCCGCCGAGAGCCAGGCCGGGCTCCAGGACAATTCTCTAGATCGGGTGACAAAAGAAATCTTCAAACAAAAACTTTAAAACTTTTCCTCTTCTACTTGAATTACTTTTTCTAAAAAAAACATAAATTATTTTTTCTAAAAAAAATTTTGTCGAATTTCTCATACAGAACAAAAAAAATCCAGTTGTCGGGCCCCCCTTATACCGCTGCCGGGCCCCCATTTGAGTCAGGGCCCCGGGAATTAGTTCCGGCTACCCCCCCCCCTCTAGTCGGCCCTGCTAATAATTATGAACACAAATATTTTTTGAGAGTTTCATATAATTTATTTACATCGATGTATTTTTTATTATTTCCATTCCAAGGTAGAAGAATTTTTAGATAATTTTTAATACAGTCTGTTCGCTATACTTATGCGGGTTTCGGATTAACAAAATTATGCAAATTAGTCATTGACAACCAGTTCCAATAAACCTCTTTCCAAGAAATTAGGTAAAAATGCCCTAATGATCAGATTTAAATTAAAATAACATGAGGGTAGGTACTAAATTTGTTACAAATATTGCAGTTGAATTGATTCTTTGCAAGTGTTGACATTGTATGTATATTGTAAATTTAGTGGAAATTTTAAAAATGCCTAGACGTGTGTTAGATGTAGATAGTCTAATTTGTGGTATACATAAGTATTTTACGGATGAAAAATAAAATGGCGGTCCTTTAAAATCGGTAATGTCTGTACAACAACGCGTATGCGATGCTCTAGGAATTAGTGAAACCAAATTAAGAGGAGTAATACAAAATCACAATAGTGAACTGCCGAAAGAAGATCACCGCAAAACTCGCCCATCATTGAAAACGAAAGATATTCCAGATGGAAATAAATTTGAAATTCGTGATACCATTTATCGAATGAGGGCCACCGATCATTGCGTTCGGTCTGCCAAGTTACTTTAACTCCTTTAAGACTGTTTACTCCAAACGACCCTTTTAGCGTTCGGTTTAGTCCGATTAGTGACAGTTTAATATGCTTAAATGTCATTTAAAAGCACCCTAAAAAACTCCGCTTTTGTCCCGCTTCAGCCCCTGACTATCCGAACTCGCCTATGGAACACGTGACCTTAAATACAATTCTCTCGGAATTAATAGATAAAAAATTTGACGACATTGGCAGAACAAGTGTATGGCAAGTGATACATAACTTGGGTTTCAAATTTCAAAAGGAGGATAACAGAAAGGCCCTTTGTGAAAGAAGTTCTGTCGTGCACAAGAGAATTAACTTTCTAAGAAAATATTCTAAATTTAAAGAAGAAGGGGCGAATTTTATATATTTAAACGAAACTTGGATATTTTCTAAGGGTGCAACCAAGAGAATATGGCAAGATGATAACGTAAAGTCCATCAAACATACCGATGGATCGGATTTTATAGAAGGTGCTGATTTAATATTTTCATCTAAATCAAAATCCAGTGACTATCACGATAATATGAACACAGAAATGTTTGTAAAATGGTTGCATGAAAAACTTCTCCCAGGTTTAAGTCAGCCCAGCGTAATTATTTTAGACAATGCACCTTACCATTCTGAAGTATTAAACAAAAGTCCAACGAATTCTTGGACTGTTGATAAAATTAAAGAATGGTTGACAAAGGAAGATATACCATTTCCTCAATTTATATTAAAATCAGAATTATTACGCTTGGCAAATATACACGCAAAACCAAAAACCTTTGTTGTGGATCAGATTATTGAAAGTTACGGTCATCAAGTTTTACGTCTGCCACCGTATCATTGCCAGTTTAATCCCATCGAATATATATGGGGAATAGCAAAATAATATTATGACAACCATATTGGGCCTTATGGTTATAGTGACGATGCAGTTCGAGAAACTTGGCGAAAAGCACTTTCAATTGCAACTTCAGAAGTGTGGCGGAACTGTATATCCAAGTGCGAGAAACTAATAGAAGATTGGTGGACTCGTGAAAATAAAATAAACAAAATAAGTCCAATCATAATAACAATTAATGATGACGATTATGATATTTTGGATGATAATGACTGATTTTCATTTTTGTTGGCAAGTTCAATTTTTTTATTTTTCATTTGAAATTCTCTACATGAAACACATTTTTATGTTAGAAAATATTTTATTTGAGCTAAATAATTATCTTATTATACATAGAACATATTTTCTGTGTGAAGTGTAATATAAAATTGTTATTAGGTTTATAATAGCCACATTAGACTAGATTATTATTTAATTAAAAAGTTGTACATTACTTTTCATTTCATTTAACCAGTTGATATTTCCCCAAAGAACAGGTCAAACTTTCGGGTACTTACCTGGAAATACTCATAAAAATTTTAATCCGAAACCCGCGTAAGTATAGCGAACAGACTGTATGATGTGAATCATAACATAACTATTCAAACACATTTTGCGCCGTACCTCATACATAACTTATACAGGGTGGGCCAACGAAAACTTTACACCACGATTTTCGGGCTTTAAAATGAAAATTTGGAAAAAAGCTCGAACCCGTCGATTTTTAATTCGAGGGGGAACAACTTGTCTGGTTTTTTCATCCATGTAATTTCAACCCTCTAACAGGGGGAAGCACAACCACCTGTTTTTAAATAGAGGCAAGGGGTGTTGCAATACCTCATTTTCAAGATCTAGAGTACTATTTGACCCTAAAACTTCGCTTCAAAATTTTCATCGATAACAGCTAAAACAGTGAAAGAATCAATGTGGATAAATGTCTAATTTAATACTTACCGTGATTAGTTTTTAAATGTTGGAAATGACCACCATTTACTTCCATGCAGTAAAATAAGTTTTTTTTACATTAAGGATAATTATTCTTATCAGACTGGTATTTGAGAAGTAGTTATTTATGTGTAGGTATATTTTTTGTAAAGAAAAAATATTTTTTGTTATATGGACGCACCGTTTACTCGATTTATCTCAGTTCATCGTAAATTATGTAGAATGTTGCCACCGTGTCTACTCGATTGATATATTTTTTAGTAGAATTAAAATGATGTATTCCGTGGGGGGAAGGGTGAAAATTATTAAATTGTTTATTAGAAATAACGACTCTGCGTGACTAACAGCGACTTTATTTAACGAATGTCATCCTGAAAAAAATGTCTCCGCTGCTTACGTTTTGCAAACGTATTTTAAACAATACATTAAAAAAAATTGCGTTAAATGCATTATTTAAGCCAAAAAAAAAATTATTTTATTTCTATAAAAATCAGCATTTTGGCGACTGTAAACATCAAAACTCGATGGTTTCTGTCAAATAACAAAAAGCAATTGGCAATATCGCTAAAATCACGCACAGGCGCTCTTAGTGTGACTGTCAAATCAAAAAAATTAAAAACAATATGGCTACGTGAGAATGTCGTAAGTAAATGCATATTCTTAATTTTTTAGCTTACAAATGTGTTTTAATAATATTTGTTGCTTTAATTAGGTTAGTTCACACTTATAGAAGATTAAAAAGTGTAAAAATATTATGGTTTTTACTTAATCTTTATGGAAAAAGTGACAAAATTACTGCCCCTAATATCGTTCTTAGCAGCATTTGTAAATAGGCATAACTGTCGGTATTGGCCAGATGAAAATCCAAGAGTATTTCTTAAAGTACATACTCAGCATCCCCAAAAACTAAATGTTTGGGCGGGTATTGATGAAAATCACATAATCGGTCCCTTTTTTTATACCCGGTAATCTCAATAGCGAAGTGTATCTGGAATTATTAGAGAACGCTATTTATCCAGCCCTTGTGCAAGTATTGGAGAATGAAAAATACCATCATGCCATCATTTTTCAACAAGATGGCGCACCACCTCATTTGGTACAACATGTCCGTCAATTTTTGGATAGGAATTTTCCTCAAAGCGGGATTTGAAGAAGGGGCATATTGAGTGGCCTCCCAGGTCACCTGATCTGAACCCACTGGACTTTTTTCTATGGGGTCATCTAAAATCTAAGATGTACGCTACCCAGTCCGAATCACTAGCTGATTTGCGAAATCGTATATTTAATGAATGTCGTCAAATTACACCAGACATGTTGCGTGATGTACGGGAACGTTTTAAACAAAACTTATTTTACTGTATGGAAGTGAATGGTGGCCATTTTCAACATTTAATAAACTAGTCACATAAGTAAATATTCTTTGTGTTTCTTATTAAGTAGACATTTTTTTCCATATTATCTTTCACTGTTTTAGCTGTTATCGATAAAAATTTTGACGTGAAATTTTAGGGTCATATAGTACTCGATGAGATCTTCAAAATGAGGGATTGCAACACCCCTTGCCCCTATTAAAAATCAGGGGGTTGTGCTTTCCCCTGTTAGAGGGTTGAAGTTACATGGATGAAAAAACCAAACAAGTTGTTCCCCCTCGAAATCAAAAATCGACAGGTTCGAGATTTTATCTTGATTTTCATTTTAAAGTCGTAAAATTGGGGCGTAAATTATTCGTTGGCCCACCCTGTATAGTCCAGAAGGCAGTAAAGTTTTTTAGTACCTACTTATTTTCCTAGTCAGGAAACATCGATCGAATTATTAGGTTTGTTATTCTTAGCAAAATTCATATATATGTAGGGGGGGGGTCCGATGGGTTGTGGCGGAAAATTTGTTTTAAAGTTAAGTATACTGCACTTTTTTCCAGTAATAAAAAACATTCTATTAGTGAGAGATATAGTGAAGTTAAGAAAACAAAATAGTCTGGCCAATCTGTGAGTATGAGTAATATGTCTGACAGGTGAAAAATTGGAAAAAAAATTACCAAAGCCACTGACCTTATTTTCGCAGTGCTAAAAATTTGTGAGATGATAGTTTATATTATAATTACAGTTGAAAATAAATTCTGGCTATTGTGGAACACCCCCAAAGCCTTGCCAGACTCGTCCAACGCTCGTTAGGCGTGCTATATTCGGCATGGTCAATAATTATACATACGATTGTTGTCCTTTCTACATGTTTTTACTTTTCATAATTTATCGCTACACATTGGACATATATTTTTATTTTGTTCCTGTCCAGCAGATTCTGGGTGAAATTTCCAATTTCACAAATCACATTTTGTTGGCTGCAAAATAAACATAAGACTTATCCCTTATGTTCTAATCCTGAAAATGCCACAATATAAAAATAATAACTGCCCCCCTGTGATTCCATATTTTTTTGTTAACTGTAAAATAATGTTTAGTTTATGTTCAAAATTAAAGATTCTATAAAAAGTTAAATAAAGTAATTAGTGAATTTCAAAACCACTATAAAACTAACCCAACTCAGATGTAGTAAATATTAAAATTGCTGTTGTATTAATTTTTTTCGACTCTTATATGCACTCAACAAAATTATACAAACTATAAGATGTATAGATTTAAAATATCGCGAATAAGCGATTATTACCAAACAAACGAAATCTGAAATTCTGAATCTAATGCATGAAAGAAGGATAGGTTAGGGTTAGGTTAATTACCGTCAAATTCTAAAGTCTCCAACGAAATACGAACTGACACGATATCAAACGAAGAATAATTCGATCGGCTGGAGCATTATGAATTCTGATTGGCTGGGCATGTTTGCATTTTAATGTATGCTGACAATGACGCATAGAAAAGTGCTTATATTGTATATAGTCACGTGATAATTGAGAGAGATATAAGGGACCAGAGTCCAGGCAGCTGTTCTCAGGTACTCGCATTCCAGCGTTATTACCTAAATACGCACCTGCCTCTTCCTCTCTTCATTCAACTATCTTACTTGTGAGTCTGGTAGTGCTTTCTTGATTGTAAATGACAGCCAAACGTGTATTTTCTATGAAATTATAGTATTATTTATCATGCGACAAATTTGTAAATCCGGGAAAATAAAAGCAAAAATTTTGTAATTATGACAGTTTTCAAGATGCCGCCAGACTCATTTAACAATTTCGTTAATCAACCAGATTTGCTTTTGATTATAGTTTATGACAGTATCAAATGATACGTTAAATTTCAAGTATGGGAAAATAAGGGTTACGGATTTCAAAAATCGGTCAAATTTTTGGATCCGCAAATTTTCAGCCAGACTGACTTTCCTCTAGTTAGGATATGCCAGACCGTTATTTCCATTAGTAAAATGATTCACTTTAATAAATGTCAAATATTTATGACTGGGAAAATAAGTGGACTGGTCTTTTTTTTTTTCATCTAGGGAACCCATCCAAAAATTTTAGCCAGACTCACAAATTGTCATTTTGTGTCATCATCCCAACAAACAATGTCACATTCACCGACTGCGAAAATAGGTATAAAAAATGCACTGCCTCCTAGACATGCTCATCTGTCGGAAATCGGAACCGACTTAATTTTCACCGATAAATTTTGTATGGGGAAAAAGAGGATATGTATACATTTTTTTAATGGTTTGATGGTGATAAACTTTCACGCATAATAAGCGTTGAAAATTCTTATTTCAAATTTTAAAATTTTTGATAAAAATATACACATAAATTTACAGAGTGGGCCACTCAAAACAGTCCACTTTGTTATTTGGAAGTATGTATTGGATTTTAAGGAAATGCTGAAACAGGTCGATTTCTGTCTAATCGCAGCATCAGCACTTTAACCCTCAAGCAGTGAGGTAAACAACCCCTACAATTTCAATAGAGAAAGTACCTATAGTCTAAATAAAAGAAGTGCAGTAAAAGTGGGATTATAAAGTCACATTTAAGAAACGTACTTTGCAAAATAAGTCTCTATAATATAAATAAGACTATAGCATATAAAATGGTACATACTCATTTCGTAGATTAAATTTTTAATGAAAAAAGTTATTTTATTTACAAAAAAATAAAAATATACCTTATGCATGGTAAGGAGGCAATCTGAAAATTTCAATTACTCTTTCTCCAATTTTTATAAACTGAAAATCGATTCTCCGAAATACGTCATCGGCGCAACCAGCTCTGTAGCGCAACCCAAATGTGAATGCATTTTCGTAGCCATGGGACTTTTTACTAAAATTTATTCCTAGCTTTGGCAAATGGTGTTACAAAAAAAAGAGAGAATATTGAGAACAAAAATATATTATTTTTATTAGTGCCGTTTTGTTTACTGTGTAATAAATTATATTAAAGAAACCACTCAAGGTTAACGGCCGTGTGTACATAGCTTAGATCAGCAAAGAAAGCATATTTCTTGCAAACATTAATGTATTTAAAATTGCAGAGGGTTTTCGGAATTACGCCATCTTCGGTCCTTATCTACAACGAATATAAGTTTAAATATGTATATATAAATATAGAAATGAAAAAAAAGGACTTGAAAGTTAAAAATTTAGTTTAAATTGTATAAAAATTACTAATTACTAATACAATTAACAAAATTACATTTAAAAAGGTACAATTAAATGAAAATTACAAATTACAAAAAAATCAAAAATGTCAACACTGATTGGGGCAACAGCCTTCTAGGGAGACTCAGAAGCTTAAACTTGTGTGACATTAGGTTTAAACCAATGCTACCAAATTAAATTATGTTTACACTTAAAACATTATTGAACTCAAAAGCTACGTGAATGTGGAAACCCAATTAAGAACTAACTATAGAATGTTAAAAGTTTAAAGAAAAAACCTACTGTCTATCAAAGACTATCCGATAATAGTAATCATTATCGATCGTTTATCCAAACGTTAATGTTTTAGGATCCCAACTTGCTATATCATCGTTTTTATTAATTAATAATTTCAAAATAAATAAAAGAAATGTATTTCGTAGTCATAGTGGGGTGATCCATAACCTGGTAGCACAGACAATGCGATACTGTTGTATTGTCACTTATTAATAATGGAAATCGAATTGAATAAAGAGAGATATTACATACGAATCGCATTCTGTGGAACGAATGTAGTCGTCTCAACATGTGCCAAATTGAAAAATGAGAATCCCAATGCTGATTTTCTCAAGTGACATTGTGTATTAGGGTGGAGCAAGATACTCCTGATAAATAGAAAGTTGTGTAAGGCCAAAATATCTAATTTCCCAAAAAATAATTTTTTTAGCTCAAGTCGTTCCACCACCCCACCCCTTTTTTTCTATTGCCTAGAATATTGCCCTTGGGTCGGTGGCAATACTAATGCAATATTTTTTTTTAATTATAAAAAAATATTCTTATTGCAATAAAACCTTTGCATAGTCAGCTTTTTGTTGAAAAAATAAATTTATATCAGACATTATTTGCCACATGGCATGATAACTAATCGGGTACTTGCCTGTAAATTATTTGTCCTTTGTTACGAGGTGTAACAAAGGCACAAAATTAAAACTAAAAATAATGCGTAATATATGCTGTATTCTTTCTTTTTAAAGTGCTGGCGCAGCTGGAAAGTATTTCTGTTTTTCTAAATGTAAATATTTGTAGGTTCCTCTAAAAGAACGCCCATTTCTTAAAGATCAGAGTCAGACAGGACAATGATTGTTGATTTCAAGGCTGTTCGACAACAACAAAAAAGAGAAAAGAGAAATGAAAAAGACAACATACTCACAGAGCCGAAACAGAGCACATCTTTTGACAGCAAAGAAATTTTTTTGCTGGAAAGTGAGACTGATTCTGAAAGTGAGCCAGTTAAGTCTGATAAAAATAAAGACGATCCTGCTCCCAAAATGACACTTTTTCTGATAAACCAAGTACGTCAGGCTTAAGTAATCGTAATATTAGCAATCTCAGCGTGTTGGCAACTTATTGGCAAATACATTAGACAGATACGAGGTTTCAGACAGAGCAGGTGCTGTGATAGCTTTAGCCGTGCTCCAGGATTACAGAATTGTAATCAGCAAAAATTCCCAAAATATCATTGACCGTCATAAAGTCAGACGTGCAAGGCAGAAAAAAAGACAGGAGCTACAAAAGTCTTCAAAAATATCCATGTTACGTGATTTGTATTTCGATGGCCGTAAGGACAAGACATTAACATTTACTGATAATAGAAAAAGAACAATAGTTGAAAAACACATAATTTTATAGCAGGAACCCCGGTTCACACTATATTGGCCATCTGGCCACTGTTTCTAGAACTGCCTCAAGATTTTGGATTTTTTAACTGATTTTTTCGAGTGTTCCTTTATTTCGTTCGACAGTTTAGAAGTTCTAATTGCCTAATATTGACACTAATTTTAAATTAAGTACAGATCAAAAATACCTTCACCAAATGTGCTTAGCAATTAAAAACGGTTACTGCTCTGCAGCTCTCTCAAAACGTGACCCAGGTCGACTAGTTCATTCCCGGTGGTTGACTACTGTGAACAGACTATTACGTTTATATATCAGCACCGCACATCCAACTCAAAATTTTATTATATTAGTAACATTTATAGTTAAGGTTTATGGCCCTATGTGGTTTTTTATTAAAAAAAATGCCTTTATGTATTTATGGCGTAAAACATTTTTTCAAAACTATTGATCTATGCAAATATTTTTCAGATGACTTAAAAAGTATCGTTCATAAGGTGATTAATAGAAATGGTATTTTTGGACACCCGGAAAATATAATATTGTCTATGTTGTGGGATGAGCGCAGGTATATAAGGCAACTAGCTTATTGCAGAATTTTAAAGGCCAGGGCTAAAACCGATGCTAATCAACTTAAAGTTCGAAATTTTGCCCTTCCGGTTTTTAATTTTGAAGCTCAAGAATAGCTAGTAGACTGCCAAATTGTGATTTGGACCGAACCACCAATAACAGCCCTATTAACGGAAGTCCAGCTACAAGAAATCATAGACGACCCAGAACATTCAGCAATTTCTTATATAAAAGATTACCCTTGCCACACACAAGCTATGGAAAGAGCTGTCAAAATGGTGACAAAGGGATCTAGTACAGTTTGTGGTTATACCAGAAGACATAAGACAATAAAAAATAAATTAGAGTCACGGTCCATAATGCCGAAATTTGAGACTAAAAAAGATTTTCCTTCAAAGTAGGATCATATGTTCTATTTTATTTTAGTTTAGGCTTTAGGCTATTTTTTTTTAATTCAGGCTTTAAATTGCATTACAGTTTTCAAAGAGAAATAAATGTTTGTTTAGAAAAACACATTATATTTTATGTTATTTATGAAGTTTTTTGCTGTTTTTTTTGTGACCGTCTGGTCGTGCATACGATACTAGTATAAAATAATAAAATTACAAAAATCTTCTTATTCCCAAGCACATCGTTTCCAAAGCCAGGCATCTTAATTTAAATAAAAAAAATTTAATTTTTCAGACCCTGTGGCGGTGGAAGGGATGATAATAAAAATAAAATAAAAACATCAAAAAACTTCTTATTTCCAAGCACATCGTTTCCAACGTCAGGCGTCTTAATTTTTCGAAAAAAAAATAAAAAATTTTGAAATTCTGTGGCGGTGGAGGAGGTGCTTCTAAAAAAAAAATAAAAAGAGCAAAAAAACTTCTTATTTACAAGCACATCTTTCCCAAAGTCAGGCATCTTGAATTTCAAAAAAAAAAAAAAAATATCTTCCTATACTGTTGCTCCACCCTATTGTGTATGCAATCGAAGTTAATGAAAGTTAAATTGAAAATTTGGTACTTCCAAAACAAAAAGAAAATTTCAACAGACATGCTGGATGAAATAAGGAATCCAATTGACCTCTAATACTATTTTTTTCAAGGAATAACAGATTAGGTGCCAAAAGTAATATTCATATTTAATATTTATTTGTTTGTTTATTTATTTATTTATTTATTTATTTATATGATTTATACATAGGTATGTACTTTCAAATTATTTTTAATATAGAACTGTTGTTTTATTATTTTGCTTGGAGTGCTATACATATAATTTTATATTTTGCATTTAAATTCCTCCGCTAAAATGGGAAAATATCCTTCTTAAATTTATTAGGTACAATGCAAACTTCTTAAAATGTCGACTATTTTCAACATTGCTATGCTTATTACTAAATTTAGAATTTAAAACGGCTAAATTAATATGGTTTTAAACTTCAAAATACTTATATTTATATGGATATAAATATGCATGTAACTTTGCAATAATATACTAGTCTCTTTTTCAATTTTGTAAGACGATAATATAAGATGCCTTGTGGAGCTTTGCAATGTACAAGATGATTCAAATAACTACAAAATTTCATGACTCTGATTCACATGAATGTTATATATTAGAAGGGTAGATGGAAAAAACGGGTCACATTTTGTACTTTTAGAGTAATTGCAATTTTTAAGTTCCAACCAATGTTTCCTAGATATTTAAATGTTTTTCTTAAACTAAAATTTTTTGGAAAAATCAAGCTTGGAAAAAATGAAACCAATTGATTCTGAAAAATGTCTGATTGAAAATGGGGGTTAAGGGGGTCTATTAAACTGTGAGGAGTATAATTTAAAATGCCAAGCATTGTATGTACAGTACGTAGGTATATCTTCATTCTAGTTTATAGTTCTGTGTAATGTTATGTATTGTGATGGAACTGGCCTTATAAAATAAACATTTTAGTTCACATGTTTTATTTACCAATAAAAGGTATTTAAAAAATATATTATTTTATTTGACACGTCTGACAAAATGTGAAAATTATTAAATTTACAATAAAAACTGAAAAACAGTAGGTAAAGTTTAATATATTTTTTTCACATAAATCAATGTCAAGCTTTCTACATAATCTGATATATTTTTAAAAAATCCCAGATTGAAGAAAAGTCAGCTGACTACAACTAATATTGTTTATATATAGTTTTTAATTTATTAAAAACAAATCAAATTTTACAATAACTAAAATATTCATTCATTCATTAATAGTTGTACTGCTTGAAAACATTGATATTGATAATAACTACACTTGGTACAAACCCAAATTAAAAAAACAGCGATATTGGCGCTTGAACAAAGATTTGAACCGATCTTACAAATGATAAAATTATTTCGAGTCGTCACTGCTTTTAATAGCAAATATCATTTAAATAAATAATAAAAAGTATGGATCCGAAAACAGTGCATTGTGGAACTCCACAAGAGATTATTCTCTTCCCACTAAGTGATTCATTTATTTTAACTCGCTGATATCTAATCGTTAAAAAATCTAAAAAGTTTTAAAGGAATACCACGGATGCCAATTAACAATAATTGTGACTAATTGTGTCAAAATCTTTTTATAAATATATAAAGACATGTTTTATTATTGTCGATTGCGTTATATATTTCTGAAGCAAGCTGCACTATAGCATCATCCATACCCATTTCTTCCCTAAAGCCAAACTCGTAAATATATTTTTTAAATTAATCATAATTTGCGAATTGAACTTACCATTTAGTTTTTCTGGTATTGTAGAACCAAATCCTGAATCAGTAGATCGCAGACTAGCACTCGTTTCTTCAGTGTCCTCAGAATCGTCACTATCACTTTCGTTTTCTACCGAATTCGTTACTGGTTGTACTAGTACGGGAAAGTTACGCTTACGACCTCTGGGATAATGTCTACCGCGAATCACTTTAGGCCTGGCAAAAATTTCCACAGGACACTCTTCGTATTGCTCAGGTTTGGCCCAAGGATGCATCCATTGCGATAAACGATTGGATTGTAATGGTACAAAAGCGTTTTCGTCCTTCTTCTCAGGCTCCGGTTCGGGTTCCGGAGTAGGAGGAGGAATAAACACTGTTAAATCGGGATCTTCTTTTACTGATTTTTGTATTAAAGAACGCTTTGAGGTTAGCTTTGGAGGCATTTTACTAATTAATGATGCCCTAAGATTGCATACCTTCGTTACAGGTTTGATTTCTATTTCTTTATCTTTATCTAATTCGCATGTTTTGTCGACTGTTTCTACTTTAGACTCTTCGTCAAATTTATTCTGTGATTCTTTAGTTATATTTAAATCTGTTAATGTCTCGACTTCTAATTTATTGTGTAGTTGTTCGTCTGGATTTAATTCTGTGTTCCCCTCTTTCTTTTCTAATTCTGCACTTGCTCGTTGATCGGTATGTAAATCTTTGTCTCTTTCCGGAATATGTTCTTTAATTTTATTCTTTTTCTTTAATTTTAATTCTTTCAGTTCTTTGTGTTCGTATTTTTTCGGTTTATTTATAATTAAATTGTTAAGCAATGTTTTTTGGGGAATCGGATGGAAAGCGGTTCCACGTTTTATACTTCTTGATATTGCCTTGTTTTTGCTTCCTTCTTTTTTCTTGACCTGTTCTATGTTAACGCTGACATTGAATCTTAACTTTTTATCTTTTTTTATAATTGGTTTTTCTACATCTATTTCATCCACCACCACAGCTATGAGTGTTTTCTTTGGTGTAACGACATCATCAACACTTGTTTCAGATGCTGTTATCACTGCTTTAGGTTTAAATTTTATTTGTTCAATTTCTACGTTTGATATGTCTCTAGGTACGTACTCTTTAGTAGGGAGTTTTAAATCTTTTGGTTTATTGACAATATCGTTTTCTTTATTTTCCGAAACGTTCGTGTTTAGTTTGCTTGGCTGAAGATTGTTTTTCTGTTTTAATTTAGTTATTTCAATTTGTTTTTTCAGAGTATCAATTTTTGCTTTGTTTTCATCAGATTTAGTTTCAGGGGGTGGACTTGCAGTCAATTTATTGTGTAATTTGTGTAAATTGCTGTTGAGTTGAATACCTTTTGTTACAGTGTTAACTTTCTCATCTGTTTTTTCTTCCTTTTCTTTTAAAACATTTGTCTTCACTGTTTTAGATTGAAGGGGATTAATACCTGCTTCTTTAACTTCTGTTTTTGCTAAAGTATCACTTTTATTAGATTTTAAAAGAGGTTTTGCAAACTTTTCACTTACTTTAAGATTTGCGTTTTCTGAAGGTGTCTGAAGAGTTTCTGATTTATTTAATTTTCTACTTTTTTCTTCATATTCTGTAACTTTTTCGACTGGTGATAAGGAATGAAGGGTTTCGTCTTGCGCTTTACCAAATTCTTCAATTTCGTATAAAGTAAACGATTCGTCTGAACTATCTACTGAACTGGCTTGACTAGCTAGCATAACATTTAGAACTTTCAAGTCTTCTGGAGTTAGTTCGGCAGAGACTCTTCTGATATCGTTCAATAAATTTTCACTTGAAAGCTGATGCTTACTTTGTCTTCTTTGTATCTCCTCAGGTTGGCCAGGATTTAGTTCATCGTCTATGGTGTCACAAGTTATAGCATCACAAATTTCACGAAAACTAGAGGTCCTCTTAATAAGATTTTTCTTATTGTTTTCTAAGGCTAACGCTTGAATGTTTTCTTTGCTTCTGGAACGTATAAGAAATTTTTCTTTTAGTAGTTCTCCTTTCGTTTTCTTTAGCGTCTTCGATTCTTTATTCAATTCTTCCGGTTCAAAGTTATCTCGCCATTTTCTGTAATTACCGATTTCTTCTTTTAATGTGTCAGCATGGAGGGTTTTTAAACGTACTGTGGCTCTATCTCTTCGGATGCCTGGGTTAGGTTTCGCTTCTTTCACAACAACGGGTTTTTCGGGAGTGTAAGACTGAGCAGCTTCCTTGGCCTTTAAGCGTTGCTGTCCCTTCTTTTCAAATTTTTTGTACTTGTTTACAGACACGTCAATATCAGCGGTGTTGATGGTTTTGATGGGTCTTGAAGTTATGTCGGACGGGTAGTGTTTCGGAGCGTTTAATCTTCTGTATGGCAGGGAAATTTCCGAAATTGTGGAAAGATGCGGTTTATATAAATGTGAATAACGCGGAACAGGTTTTGAATAAGAAAGAAAGTTTAATCCACTATTATAATGAGGCATACACAGACCACTTGCACTTGGCAGACTGTACAAGTCAGAATAGTGAGGCATTTTTTTATTAATCAATCAATACGCACGTGGTTTTACCCGAATAAATGTCAAAGCACTAATTATTTATATAAAATAAACTTTCAATAAACATTTCTGTTAATCCGATTGAAAAGTTTGTTTTTATAAGGAAACAAAAATTACAAGTTCACAATTAGATGATTATTAAAATGATGTCGTATTTTTACTGAAATGCTCTCAAAGAAAAACTAACAATTTGTGTGGAACTCTATAAAATTACTATTTTTATCACGACCTAATGACGCAGGCTAGTTCGAGAGGTTGATGCCAAAACACCTGTATTTAATGTATTTTTGTACACCATGGGAACTTAGTGTGTACTGTATTCGAGCTATTTATAAACATAAACACACAATGAATATTTATCATTTTTTAAATTTATTGTAGGTACGATTATTTTTAGCATATTTATTATACTTCCGCGTAACCGTAAATTTGACATTGCAGAAAGAAACCATTTATCAATTTCTCGCTAAAAGCTGGCTAAATCTGACCCTACGCAAGTTATCCCAGGACCAAGCACCTATTTTAAGATTTATATAAGTAATGAGTGGTATATTAAGCAAAAACAAAGTTATATTTTTATACCAAGCAATACTAAATCAATAGATACATATAGAAGCTCATTTTTTGTAAACAAGTAATATACACATTTTTTTATTAAAAATTACAACTCGACATCCACAATGGAGAAAGTCGCAATTAACTACTCCAATATTTCAGGAGTAACCCAAAAAAGAAACGGAAATTTTTAGAAAACAAAACAGCAGCATCTTGAAAAGTATAGAAAATAGAGAATTAAATGGGACAAATTTTTATACGAATATATTTGCGACTTAATGTCAATTAGTACGTGATTCTATCTTTTTTATTTTTGAAATATTTAAAAAATAAACAAATTTTCGAAATTATGCTGTTGCTTTTTTATTGTTCACTATTTTGGCAATCTTTAAAAACATTTTTGTAGTAACTTTTCATGTAGATTTCAGTTCTGCAGTTTGATTTTGAACACGATGTTTCAGATATTTTATACCATCATCAGCCTCATTTTTTTCTTATGGACGCTAAATTGTATTTTATACTTAAATGTCAGTTTTACAATGTACCACTTATTGGAAAATAAAAGAAACTGACTTAAAAACAAGAAAATTTATTTTCGCAACACTTAAGTACTAATACTTATATCATATGTTGGCCTTTTTAATAATAAATTTTTGACATATTTTCAACACTGCAAAGAATGTTGTCATTTATGCTTCCAAACACCTACCTTATTCTCTCTTCTAATTTTCTTTTTTTTTAAGCCAATTTCATTTATTAACCAATAAGTTATAAATCGTAATCGTTATAAATAAGTAAATAAGTAAAAAACAATATAGCGTCCATTAGAAAAAATTAACCTGATGATGGTATAAAATAACTGAAACGTCGTGTTCAAAATCCAATGGCAGAAATGAAATTTACTTCAAAAATGTTTTTACAGATTGCCAAAATAGTGAACAATAAAAAAGCTACAACACAATTTAGAAAATGCACTTTTGTTTTTTTTTTTTTTAAATATCTCAGAAACAAAAAGATAGAACAATTCTCTTATACGACTTATATAATTTGATATCTGATATTTGTATTTCAGGTTTTAGACCATGCACAAGTTTTATAAAGAATTAATTTTTTCCCTAAATTTAATAATAAAAAAAATTTTACATGCTGTACATGCTTTACAACGTAAGTTAGCAACATATGGAAAACTTTTTCATTATTAATTGTAGGGAAAAAAAGTTATTTTTCGTAAAAGGTTCTTTATGACTTAAAACCCAAAATGCAATCATCTGATACTAAATTTTATCAGACTTATACGAGGTTTATCAAAAAAAAAGGTACTTTACCCTTAAGCAATATTTATATTTTTTGACTTACCTCGTATACGGCTCAAAAAATTAATTTATTATCTGATGGTTCAATTTTAGATTTAAGACTATGCAGAACTTTCTACAAGGAATACATGTTTTTTGATGAAACTAATAGTAAAATAATTTTCCATAAATAGCCAACTTACGTAGACAGACTGTGTCTATATTTACAGTAAATTATGGAAAATAAATTATTTTCAAAAAGTTAGTAGACATGTTACAACTTTTTTAATGCTGAAATAGATACATCTTTTCTGTTTGGCTAGCTATTAATGATCTATTGTACACGTTTTTAATATTGTCTATGTAAAAAATCTGATGTGTCCAACACATGACTTTCCTATCTAGTTATTACAGGCTTTTTTCGGTTATTTTGCACAACCTCTGTAAATGTTTAGAGGTTAACCTAATATATACATTTTCCACATACATCTAACTCTGAACATTTTTCTATATACATTAATTGCCAACGAAAATACTCAAAAATATAAATTTTATGCCTTTTCTCCAATTTTTCTATTAAGGTCCATTTTAGAGAAATCATATACAAACAAAAATTATAGAGATCGATATTGCCAACATCTTCTAGTTTAACAATTTGCTTAAAAATCAGAATTTTTTACATTTTGTAAAATTTTTTGAATACGGACCATTTTAGGAAAATTTTTCATATTACAAAAATTATAGAGAATAGTATTAGAAGTAACTTTTGTTTAAAGAATTTTCTTCTCCAAACGTAAATAACAGATAGATTTCATAAAGTATAAAAATGACCCCCCCCAGATGTTCTGACTCTGCCCAAAATACAATCAGTTTACCTCAGGTCGAAACAAAGCATTCGTTTAAAATTTAAGGTTTTTTCTTTATCCGCTTTTGAGTTTTCTTCAAAAATCAAAATTTACACTTTTTCAAAAATACCTCGAATACGGTCCATTTTAGAAAAATTATTTATGGTACAAGAATTATAAAGAATGATATCGCAAACAACTTTTATTTAAACAATTTTCTTAAAAATTTGTATTTTTTACATTTTGTAAAATTTCTTGAATACAGACCATTTTAGGAAAATTTTGTAAAAAACACAAATTATAGAGAAGAATATCATAAGTATCTTTTATTTAAACAATTTTCTTCTCCAAACATAAATAACTAATATATTTCATAAAATATAAAAAGGACCTTCTATAAAGTAACCCTCTTGATGTTCTGAATCTGCCCAAAATCTAATCGGTTCACCTCAGGTTGGAATAAAGCTTAAGTTTAAAATTTAATATGTTATTCTTTATCCGTTTTTGACTTTTCTTCAAAATTCGAAATTACACTTTTTCTCAAATATCTGGAATCCGATCCATTTTAGAGAAATTATGTTTGGTACAAAAATTATAGAGAATTAATTATATCGCAAACTTTTATTTGAACAATTTTGTCAAATTTCTCGAATACGGACCATTTTAGGAAAATTTTGTATAAAACAAAAATTATAAAAATAACTTATAATTAAAGAATTTTCTTTTCCAAATGTAAACAACATATATTTCTTAAAATATAAAAATGACGTCCTATAAAATACCCCCCAGATATTCCGACTCTGCCCAAAATCTAGTCAGTTCACCACAGGCTGAAATAAAGCTTAAGTTTAAAATTTGGTGTTTTTCTTTATATCCGTTCATGAGGTATCGTGGATACAGAGACACACACAGACATCATCGCGAAAATAGTCAAAACGGATTCACGGAACCCCAAAACGTAAAAATCCGTCGAAAACTCGAGGTCGAAAAAATCATGATTCCTATGCTTTCCTTATCTGTATATAGATAGGAAAGTAAAAAAAGGTCTTTACTGACTTATCAACATTCTTAAATATTAAAAACTAACAATCATTTTAAAAGCATAAAAATTTAAATAGAAAACTTAGAAAAACTTAGAAAAACTTAGAAAAACTTAGAAAAACTTAGAAAAACTTGGAAAAACTTAGAAAAACTTAGAAAAACTTAGAAAAACTTAGAAAAACTTAGAAAAACTTAGAAAAACTTAGAAAAACTTAGAAAAACTTAGAAAAACTTAGAAAAACTTAGAAAAACTTAGAAAAACTTAGAAAAACTTAGAAAAACTTAGAAAAACTTAGAAAAACTTAGAAAAACTTAGAAAAAGTTAGAAAAACTTAGAAAAAGTTAGAAAAAGTTAGAAAAACTTAGAAAAACTTAGAAAAACTTAGAAAAACTTAGAAAAACTTAGAAAAACTTAGAAAAACTTAGAAAAACTTAGAAAAACTTAGAAAAACTTAGAAAAACTTAGAAAAACTTAGAAAAACTTAGAAAAACTTAGAAAAACTTAGAAAAACTTAGAAAAACTTAGAAAAACTTAGAAAAACTTAGAAAAACTTAGAAAAAATTAGAAAAACTTAGAAAAACTTAGAAAAACTTAGAAAAACTTAGAAAAACTTAGAAAAACTTAGAAAAACTTAGAAAAACTTAGAAAAACTTAGAAAAACTTAGAAAAACTTAGAAAAACTTAGAAAAACTTAGAAAAACTTAGAAAAACTTAGAAAAACTTAGAAAAACTTAGAAAAACTTAGAAAAACTTAGAAAAACTTAGAAAAACTTAGAAAAATTTAGAAAAACTTAGAAAAACAGAAAAACTTAGAAAAACTTAGAAAAACTTAGAAAAACTTAGAAAAACTTAGAAAAACTTAGAAAAACTTAGAAAAACTTAGAAAAACTTAGAAAAACTTAGAAAAACTTAGAAAAACTTAGAAAAACTTAGAAAAACTTAGAAAAACTTAGAAAAACTTAGAAAAACTTAGAAAAACTTAGAAAAACTTAGAAAAACTTAGAAAAACTTAGAAAAACTTAGAAAAACTTAGAAAAACTTAGAAAAACTTAGAAAAACTTAGAAAAACTTAGAAAAACTTAGAAAAACTTAGAAAAACTTAGAAAAACTTAGAAAAACTTAGAAAAACTTAGAAAAACTTAGAAAAACTTAGAAAAACTTAGAAAAACTTAGAAAAACTTAGAAAAACTTAGAAAACTTAGAAAAACTTAGAAAAACTTAGAAAAACTTAGAAAAACTTAGAAAAACTTAGAAAAACTTAGAAAAACTTAGAAAAACTTAGAAAAACTTAGAAAAACTTAGAAAAACTTAGAAAAACTTAGAAAAACTTAGAAAAACTTAGAAAAACTTAGAAAAACTTAGAAAAACTTAGAAAAACTTAGAAAAACTTAGAAAAACTTAGAAAAACTTAGAAAAACTTAGAAAAACTTAGAAAAACTTAGAAAAACTTAGAAAAACTTAGAAAAACTTAGAAAAACTTAGAAAAACTTAGAAAAACTTAGAAAAACTTAGAAAAACTTAGAAAAACTTAGAAAAACTTAGAAAAACTTAGAAAAACTTAGAAAAACTTAGAAAAACTTAGAAAAACTTAGAAAAACTTAGAAAAACTTAGAAAAACTTAGAAAAACTTAGAAAAACTTAGAAAAACTTAGAAAAACTTAGAAAAACTTAGAAAAACTTAGAAAAACTTAGAAAAACTTAGAAAAACTTAGAAAAACTTAGAAAAACTTAGAAAAACTTAGAAAAACTTAGAAAAACTTAGAAAAACTTAAAAAAACTTAGAAAAACTTAGAAAAACTTAGAAAAACTTAGAAAAACTTAGAAAAACTTAGAAAAACTTAGAAAAACTTAGAAAAACTTAGAAAAACTTAGAAAAACTTAGAAAAACTTAGAAAAACTTAGAAAAACTTAGAAAAACTTAGAAAAAGTTAGAAAAAGTTAGAAAAACTTAGAAAAACTTAGAAAAACTTAGAAACACTCTTTGAGATACCTTCAAAGTAATGTTGAATGCCTTTACCAGTTCGTCCCTCTAAGGTTTTTGTATTTGTTTGAAATACGAGATGGGGTAATCTAATTACGATGGTTCGTCTGCCACTTTTAACTATTATTATTTGCTTACTAGACCACAGAGTCATATCTAAAGTTGATTTGTAACCTATATTAGCAATTACTAAACCTTCAGATAAGATGAATTGTTTTGATGTTAGTGCTTCCCCAAATGGTATAGTGGGCGTTGCCATCGCATCCTATTATGAGTTGCAGGTTAGCCTTCGCCCCATATGATACTATTTTGCCTATTATATGCGGGAGACAGCTCTTCGCCTAGGAAATATGCAGAATAGACCAGCCATCTTTTTTTTTCCTGTTGACTTGGGAGTGCTGTAACAATATCAGCGGTTCAAAGGACCAGTATTATTACAGAATTTATCCTATTGTTATATAAGACACATGCGCGAGGTCTTTTAGACCTTTCGCCATGTAACCAGAGTTCTTGCAAGGGGGCCAAATCTAGACCCTCTTTGTTGAACCTCCTACATAATGTAGCAGTAGCCGCCTTGGCATGATGGAGGTTCATGTGAAGAAATCTAATAATTTTGCTCATTTCTGTAAACTGGGCAGTTCGTCTGCCTTCTTCGAGATCTCGCCCATTTCCATAGATATAGTCTCCTCTTGGACTTCGTTCCTCTTGAAGGGACTAACTCCATTGTTTTGTGAAAATACTTCACCTCGTCGTCCTCTTCTACGGTTTTCTCCTCTGTAGAGGACTTTTGCTGTCCTCTTCCCTGCTTGTGTCCGTGTTGTTTACCTTCTCGACAGGGTCTTGGTCATGTCCTCCTTTGATTCTGAATTTAAGTCTCGCTATGCCATAGAAGGTGGACATGTACCAGTTTTTTAGCTCCTCTAGAGATTCAGGATGCACAAACTGATGTTTAACCCTTTTGTGTCCAAAGCTTTAGATCCTAATTATTAAAATGAAATCAAATTTGTAGTATTTTACATTTTTGACCATCCAGCAGTTGATTTATTTCGTTTTTTGTCTTTAATGACAATGTTGCAGATCCTGTATCTTACCATGAAGTTTAAAAAATATTAGAATTAGTGTTAAATTTTTCACCTGCTTACTGGTCTATGAGTAATATAATTCAACCTTCTAATTAGAGTATACAATTTAGCTAAAATAAAACTATAAAATTGTACGAATGACGTTTATTTAAAAGAAGAAAACATTTTTGACCATCCTTTAAAAAAAAGAAAATATTTTTTGACCACCATTCCGTTTTAAACAAAACATGTGACTTCAAAAATGTTGTGATTTTTTTGCCAAAAGTTCTATGAAGTGAGTAAGTAACGAGTTAATCTAGTGGTCGGCAACCTAATTACCAGCTAATTACTAGAATGTCAAAAGTGAGGTGTCCTATTTATTTTTTATTTTTAACCGAGATTGACAAATTTGAAGTAGTTTTCTAGAAGCGTTGATTGTAGTTTTTCAAGAGAACAAAATACATTCATCTTATTATTATTTTTAAGGATGTACAAATTTTTTCGTTTTTCCAGATAGATATTAATTTTATTTGGTTTTAATTGTTTTAGTGTTGAAAAAGTTACTAAATGAAACAGACATTTTTAAACCCGTTTTTAATTTAAAAATTTAAATTCAACACCTATGCTATAGATAGAAACTAATTATTGAAATAGTTGTTAATTTTTCAGTTATATAGACCTCGAAGAGGGTTGAAAAGTATATCGATGTTAAGTAGATTAAAAGGTTTACGAGTGGCACCTGGGGATAACATATGGAAAATTCTATTTTCCTTAACAAAAATAAAAGATGGTTTTTGCTCATATTTCCACGCAAGCCGTGTTCACTGAACAATTAATTAATAAAACTTGGCTTCGGAAAACTAAAGACTCTAGTATTACAAGTGGACAAAGAGTTAAAATAATGTACTTTTGTAAAAAAATTAATATTTTAACTGATTTTTCCACACAAGCCAATATAGCGAATGAAAACGAACTTCGCCACTAGCCGAAAAACATAGTGGCTTGAGTAGCGCGAGTAGATAAGTCTATTTTGGGGTTGCAAAATTTAACAGAAATTTTTTCGATTTTTCAGTTATTTTCCCATCAACGAAATTTTTTGCAAAAAAATAATAGGAAAGTTATTGAAAAAATGTATGCGAATTGTCACCATTTTCTCACACAAGCCGTTTGACATATGCTTAGAGAAAGTGATTCTAAGACTATACAGTGTGTCTACTTAAGTTGGACCATATGGAAAACATTTTTATTATTGATTTTAGGCAAAAAAGTTATTCTTGATAAAAAGTCCTGCATGACCCAAAACCTAAAATACAGTCATCACATATCAAATTTTTCAAGCCGTATACGAGGTTGGTCAAAAAATATGAATTTTGCACACACACACACACACACGCGCGCACACGCACACGCACACACACACACGCATACACACACACACACACACACATACATACGCATACACATACACACACACACACACACACACACACACACACACACACACACACACACACACACACACACACACACACACACACACACACACACACACACACATACACACACACACACACACACACACACACACACCAACACACACACACCAACACACACACACACACACACACCAACACACACCAACACACACACACCAACACACACACACCAACACACACACCAACACACACACCAACACACACACACACCAACATACACACCAACACGCACATGCACATACCAACACGCACATGCACATACCAACACGCACGCACACACAACACACACAAATATAAACATCGCGAAAATAGTCAAAACGGATTCAGGGGACCCCAAAACGTAAAAAACCGTCGAAAACTCGAGGTCGAAAAAAATCATGATTCCTGTACTTTTCAAGGTACCATTTCGGAAGGCGCGACAGAGGACAGACGACAACAGACGCGACGGCAACGACGACAGATGCATTAACGTTACGCTTTACACATTTGGGAAGCAAGGAGACAGGAGAAACGACTGAAGAGACGCGACAACTGCAGACGACAATTCGAGGGAATGATCAGTGTTGCCAGACCTACTGTTTTTAAGTAGATTCACTGTTTTTGTTAGTGTTCTCCTGTTTTAGGCATGAAATCTACTATTTTCGCCAACTTAACAAATTTTGTTCTTAATTATTTATTAAGTTTGCCTCATTCTTCAGCAAATGGTCAAATAATATTTTCTTTAGTAAATTTTCTGAAGTAAAACAAGTGTAATAAGCATCCACTACTGTAGGTTTGCTCCATAAAAAAAAACCCTCAAAATAATCATTATGTTTTTATTTAAAATGCAACAAAGAATTAATAGGGCATTATAAAAAGAACATGCATGCCAAACACAACAAATTTAAATTATCTGAGTCAGACTGATCTAAAAGAAATACCTATTATTTTTCATTGATTTCTTCTTTTTGCTTCCGTACGTTAAGTATATATTAAAAATTTCATTATTCGTTTTTATTCTTTGTTCACTTTCTAATTTGGGTAGAAAAATGTTTATTTTTCGTTTTTTATATACTTGTTTTTTTATTTACTACACTGCAAATTATAATTATTTCCCCCTGTATTTAAATCTACTGTTCAGATATACGTTTTTTTCGTCACCCATACTCTTTCAGCAAATGTTCATCTAGCAACACAGCCTAGATCGAAAGAATGTAACTACCATTTCTATAAAATATCGACTAATCACCTCGAAATACAAGCGATGACTAAGGGAGACAGCATAGATAAATTAATATGTAAGAAAAACCGTTTAAATGCACAGCACTGGTAACACGTTTAGTTCCTTAGCATACTATTTGAAGCCACTATCGCAGTTCAATGAAAGCGATGTTGTCAGTTTCCATAAACTTTCATGATATTAGAGTTATTTCAAACATTTTGTTTTTGTCAGGCTCGATACCATCTATACAATGGCATACTATTGCTGGGATATTTTAAAAAGAGGTTTTACAATTAAATAAAGGCATAATTAAAGTTATTTTCATAATATATCCATCCCCTCAGGGGATATATTGTGGTTATTTTATGATTATGATATAAGTTCCATAGGGTTATATTAAGGTTAAAAAGATTCATAAGTGCTAATTTGATGTAATTATATATTAATTATATAGTAAGTATTAACAATTTAATTTAATATTAGGTGTTAGATTTGTTTAAGGACTTTGTGTATCATTCTTTTCTTAGCCTTAATGAAATATAATTTCATTTTGAATCTATTTTCAATTATTTTTGAATAAATTTGTAACAATAACGAAACATATCTGGCCCGGGTAAAGTGTCGAAAGGTAAAGCTAAGTATTCTTGTTTAGCTCCTAATTGTTTAAATAAGTATTCTAATATTCAAGCTAGGTATTTAAATAAGCCTTTTTTCATTATCCTTCTGATGTTAAAATTCGTGAGAACTGGTTTAAGAATTTAAATTTAATTTTAGATAATGAAACTTGCTATCTTTCTGAAGATCATTTTTTTCGAGACTTTTAGCAAAATTGTCCTAAAACGTAAAAGACTAATTGCAAATGCTGTATCATATATTCAGTTTAACTATACCCAACTATACTCAACTCGAGAATCAGATTTTAGAAAAAGTTGTCTGTTGTCGTCTGTCGCGCCTTCCGAAATGGTACCTTTAGGAAAATAAAAAAGTAATTGGTTTAATACAATTAGAAATTTATTTGATAACTGATATAATATCCAGAAGTAGTTAAGTTATTCTTTAGACGTTAATTATTAAACAAATTATTACAATCACTAAAATTATTACATTAATTTCAAATACATTATACTGATCATATGCAAGATTAATAACTGTACGCTCATTTGATTGATATTAATCATCATAGTAATAATGTCAATACCAGTAAAGTAATTCTAGTAATCCTCAGTTTGACTAAAAAGATCAAATACCTAATTAAAATCGATCTCTGTGGGCCATTTACAACTAGTGATTCATATTTGATCCTTTATTATTTTCAGTGCATGCATCTCTGTATTCTTCAAAAGGATCATTTCTAGTTTGGAAAATCTCTTTGAATTTTACTGTACTGATTCGAATAAGTGCAACAAAATTGTAACCAATCATGCCTCAATTTTCTCATATTGTTGGATTTTATCAAGGTGATAATATCTGGGCTACAGATGTTATGAATGGTGTTGGTTCCTTTTTTATTATTGCAGATTTTACTAGCATATCAACATATTCATTGTGTTTAGGTCCAATATGAGCCTTTACCCATATAAAGCATATATTTACGTTATTATTAATTAGTTGGAACAATGCCTTTTTGATCAAGAAAATGTATGGATTAGAATTAAAATTTGGAATACAGAAGGGTACTTATCGAATACATATTTCACCAAAATGGCAATATATCTATTCGATAACTTATAAAACGGATTACTCTTGTTGTGCGTTTCAGAAACCAAATTTCTCTATTTATCCCTTCGAACACATATATACTGTTTCAGACACCGGCCATTAAACGTACAAATTATCGGATTAAATAATTATTATGCATTATTAATTATCATTATTTTTATAATTAAACTTTTTTGGTCAGAATTAAAGTCACTGGTTGTTGTGTTCATTATATTAGTTATTTTTCTTCAAATTAAATAATTGGTAAGTACTGTGATATACATTTATTTAGTTAATCAAATTTTTACAATCATTTGAAAGTTAATAAACATTTAAAATTAGTCGTTATAATAAAATTGATATAAAATAATAATTTTCGACACTTATGCCTTTTATTATGGGGTCTTAAAATTACTATGTCGAACAGCTTGTCTGGGAAAATGGTGTACATTTCTAGATTGTTTTGTTGTTTTGTCAGCTTTTTGTTAAATAAATTACGTAGCAACGGTAGGTACTCGGTAGTATGTTTACCCTATTTGAAACCCAAACTGGATTGTAGATTGCACTCCCTGTTTTTTTTTTTTAAATAGCATTCTCATAACCAATTTTTCAATAATTTATGCCAAAGTGGGAAATAAAGAAAAAGGTCGATAAGGACAATGATCACCACCCTTCTACAGAAGTATAACATTGGCTATTTTTAAAGAATCACTGAAAGAACCTGTCCAAAATAAATGATTTATTGATTCTGCTAAAACATTTAATGCATCTTCTGGAAAATATGAAAGAAGATTAATTGAAATATCATCTTAACCTAAGGAATTCTTTTTTTTTTGTGATAGAAGAAAACATATCCTAATTTCTAGTCTAAAATAAAATAAATCGTTAATATTTAGATTACTTAAATAAAACAAAGTCGAAGGAGTTATTTGGGTGGACAGCCTTTATCAACAGAACAATAAAAATCGTTGATTTTAGTAGGACCTAAATTGGTGACCAAGGGTTTAGTCATTTATTATTTTCCAGGTCACTCTTTGTTTATTTCTTACCTCGTTTGTTCTTTTTTAATCGTTTTTCTGTAAATTGCACGATATTTGAAGTAATAATTCAAGATAGAATCACTAGCACCTGAATCTGGTGTGGAGTTGCTAATCTCCCATCCAGCGCGTCCCCAGGTGGCAGATTGGGGAAAGCTTCTCATATTCTTATATATGGGTGGTACCGATGAAATCAAATAGTCGGCGCGGACCAAAATTAGCAACAAGGAGTAAACCTTGGAAAAAATCTCCCAACACCAAGCTGGAACGTCGTGGCGAGGGTGTGCGTGGCTCCGGGAAAGAGGAGTCTGGAAGGACCCCCACCGTTATGGTGAGAGCGCGTGGGGTAGGCTTCGGCAAGTCCTTTTCTGAGAAAGCTGAGCTCTGCTCAGATAGACGCAAAATTCCCTAGCTACTCGTGGGAACTAAATGAATACGAATACAGATAATATAAAAATACAAAACAAGGCAAAAAATGAGGACGAAGAAAAGGAAAATGGATATAGAAACAAAGAACTAGCGAAGAAACAAACCAGGGAAAAGGAAGAAAGGCAGAAACTTGAAGCCGAGCTGCTGGAAAAGACCAGGACATCCATACATAGATCCCCTATTGGAAACCAAAACATGGTAGTAGATGAACATAGTGAGAAAAGTGACGTACTCTCTCCACTAAGGCAAAAAGAAGTCTGATGACAAAGGATGGTTGGGAAATGGGTGACAACACACATAATTATATACATCACGTAGCAAATATAGTGAAGCAGCACATGCCCAAGCGCGCCGGACAAGAATCACCGGAAAAAATAATGAGGGAAGACGTGGACATGCCCAAGTTTATCTCAAAAATGGTAGGAGAGTACAACAAGCTAAAATACCTAATAAAAAAGAGCAACGATGAAGTGAGTGGGATGAAGTCTATGCTGTTGGAAGTGCCAAACAACAAAAAAGAAATTAAACTACTGGCAAACTACAACAAAAAATTAGAAGGCTCCACAGACTTCGTCAATGAAATGCTGGAGTAGCTGGGGAAATGCTGGCAAAGTTGATTGAAAGTCGATGGCCTGAGGAAAACTATAAAAGATGCGAAACAACGCAGGATCATAAAGAAGAGGACCAACTTATTATACTGAAAGAGGAACAATTCATAGAAAATGGAGTTGTAAAAAATGCCTAGAGAAAAACCCGAATCTAAGACGGTTAATAGAAAGTAATTAGTTGCAAAAAGACAATATGGTATACAGCTAAACCCCTTCCACCATAATGAGAAATGACCAGACCCTAAAAGATGACGAGAATTTTAATTATATCATCATGATAAAAAACGGTGGAGAAACGCCGAAAGATAAAATGGCAATAATAAAAAACATACGGACGGTTTTGACCACCGCCAGGACCCAAAGAAGAAACATGTCTATTTGTTTGACAAATGGTAATGTAAACGATATTAGATTAAGAAAGCTGCTTAAATATACATGTAGAAAAATGGATTCCCAGACGAAGATTCGTATAAGCAGACATAGAACGTATAGCACAGCTAGGAACGACATAACATACAAAAGGATCAGAAATGAAGAAACCATAATTCTAAACCCCACGAAAGGAAAAACGTACGTAGACATCATTAAAAGCATGAAAAAAATAGTTGACACCAAATGGGTCATCGTAGAAAAAATACGAAGAACAAGCAAAGACGAAGTTCAAATTACGATAAAGGGCATCGAGGAGAAAATTAGACAGCATTTCAAAGAACTTCTCAAAAACAAAATGGAGACTCTAGCAGAGGTAGGCACACCGCAGAAAAGGCGAACCGTAATGATCCTAGACATAAACGAATCAACGTAGGAAGATGACGTCAAGCAAGTCATAGACACAGAATATGGAGGGTAGAGGAAAGGAGAACAATCTCTGTATACAAAAAGTGTCCCTCAAAATGTATACAATTAAGATGGCGCTTCTGTGCCCAGGGGACGTCGACAGTCGATAATTCAGATCACACAATGACACCAATGATGTATATAGTAATAAATATTGCTCAACCATAAAAAACTAAAAACTACACCGTGAAAAGTGACTGATCGTAGAAGAGTAAGTGTTCTGTGATCGTAGATAAATTTTGACAATACACGACAATAGTCAAATTTTATTGAAAAATAATAATATAAACAATAAATAATTCTTATATTAAAATGGCACGGAGGTCTCAATTTACTGCTTCCTGTCTGATTTAATTATGAATGAGCAATCTATATGACTATATAGCATTGGATTTTGTCCCCTGGCTACACGAGCGCCATCTTAATTGTATACATTTTGGTGGCCACTTTTTAATATAAAGATCCATATAAGATTGTCCTCCTTTTCTCTACCCTCCATAACACAGAAATAAACAAGGACAACAGAAAAATTGACATACAAGCCGAATGACAGAGGAGTAAAGTATGCTTTTGTAACACTGGAGGAAGATACGGCAATCTTATTGGCTATGAAAAAAAAGGATAGGGAGTGGATAGAATAGTTGGAGAGTTGGAGAAATGGAAGCTCTTCCGAAGTGCTTTAGGTGCCACAGAATAGGACATATTGCAAATAAGTGCGACAAGAAAGACAGTAATGAATTCTGCCACAACTGCGAGGAAAAGGGACATCACAGAAGAGAATGCAAAAACGAGCAAAAATGCTACTTGTGCAACACAGAAGGACACAAAACAGAAACGATGAAATGTCCAGAGTACAGAAGGCTGTTACAAGAGCAGAGAAAGGAGAAAAGGATCCGGATACCAAGCCAGTAGGAAAGTCTTACAAACAAACATAGATAGAGGAAGGGAGGCGATGGACCTACTATACAAAACAGCCGAAGATGAAAAAGCCGATGTTATCATAGTCACGGAACCAAACAAGAAAAAAGCTACCCAGGGAAAACTACATGTAGACAATAAAGAAGATGTTCCAATAATCATAAGAGATCCTCAACTAAAAATAGCGGATAAAGGAACTGGAGATGGATTCACATGGGTAGAAATAGAGGAAGTCATAATTTACGGATGCTACATCTCACCAAGTGTCAACCTAGAGATATACATAGACTTCCTAGAGGCACTACGTGAAGACATGAAAAGGAAGACCAAATAAATAGTTGTTGGAGGTGACTTAAATTACAAATCCTACCTATGGGGCTCTAACGTAGAGGACCGCAGAGGCCAAGTACTGTCAGAATGGCTAGCCGAGAAAGATCTGATCGTGCATAATCAAGGAAGCAAGCCGACATTCATAAGGGGAAACAGCACATCCTACACAGATATCACCTTTAGCAAAAAACACCCCAGTAAAAGTGTTGTTAATTGGAGGATCTAGAAGTAGAGACACTTAACTATCACCAACACATAACATTTAAAATATTAGAGAAAGATATAATGCATCCAAATATCTCCAAAAAAAAGCAGAGGCTGGAAGATTACTAAAAGTAAACTTGGCGACCTGGTCCAGGAAGTGGGTGCAGGATTAGAAGTAAGTACCAATAAAGGCCTAGACGAGGAACTGCTTACCAAAATCATCACTGCGGCATGCAATAAAATAATGCAAAAGAAAAAATTGGCCAAAATAAGAAGCCCATCTACTGGTGTACAGAACAAGTAGCAGAGAAAAGGAAAATATGCTTACAAGCCAAAACAGCCATGACTAGGGCAAACAAAAACAACAATCCAAACACAAAGCAAGAGTGTACGAAAAGATACCGAGAAAATAGGACCATTTTTAAGAAAGCTATCGCGGAATCTAAAACGAATGCATGGAAGAAACTGGTGCAAGAAGTGGACCTGGATGTTTGGGGAAAAGGATATAAAATTGTCATGTACAAATACAAAGGAAACGCTCCGATAACCTTAGATGACGAACAACAAATAATAGTGGCACAGGAGTTATTCCCGACGCACCTGACCAGAAAGTGGGAAAGAATATGCCAGTAAGGGAACAAGACATACCCTCTTTCACAAAGGACAAACTGCTAGAAGCCAGTAATAAGTTAAAGGAGAAGAAAGTCCCGGGTCCTGATAGCATACCTGCAGTGGTAGTAAAGGAGGTAGTTAAAAAACACACAGGATACATTCTAGAGATTTTTAACAGATGTTGGCTGAAAGGAACGTTCCCTAAACAATGGAAAGTAGCAAAACTGGTACTTCTGGAAAAACATAGAAGAAAACAATGAACAGGATATATAGGCCTATCTGTCTCTATAATTTATTTGTAAAATTGATGGAGCATCTTCTCCTAGGAAGGCTGAAGAGGGAAATAGAGAGAAACGGTGACTTGTCTAGTGAACAATATGGTTTTCGAGAGGGCAGATCAACCATGGACGCTATGGAAAAAGTTCAGCAAATAGCAGACGAGACAAATGAGAGAGCAGGCAGAAAAAGGTGTGCCCTCATTACAATAGATGTAAAAAATGCCTTTAATTCTGCCCGTGGGATGGAATCCTAGAGGAACTGAGAAACCGAGGTGTAACCCCACAAACATATAACCTAGTGGCCAGCTATCTAGAAGACAGGTGGCTCCTCATAGGGACATAAGGAAAAATGAGCAGGATAACGTGCGGAGTACCACAAGGCTCTGTTATAGGACCAATGTTATGGAATGTGTATTACGATGGCATCCTAAAACTCCCAATACCACGCGAGGTGAAGCTAGTAGGCTACGCGGATGATGTAAGCATAGTAGTGACGGGGAAAGACGCGGAAAAATTGCAAACAACGGCAAATGAGGTCCTAGAAAATATAACCCAATGGTTGACAGCAAAAAGACTAGCCCTAGCCCCACAAAAAACTGAGATGGTTATCTTAGCAGGAGGACGTACCGTCAAGGAAATCAATGTTAGGGTGCAAGACGTAACAGTAACGAGTCAAAAGGAAGTCAAATATCTTGGAGTATACTTTGACCATAACATCCTAAACCGAACCATGCAATTTAATTAAAAATCCACATGATCTGGTCTGGGATTCGAAGCCTAGCAGTCTCAGACTCATAAACTTGCCTATAAATGAATATAAGCGCGTTAGACCGCTACACTACCGACCCGATAATTAGTGGAAGAAAGTTGCGCTATGCGAAATGGCATTGATAAAAGAGTGGCTACTGACCACACAATTCAGAAATGGCAACAAGAATGGCAACGAGAAACTTATAAAAGTCATTGGACGAAAAGGCTAATTCCCAATATTGAACCATGGGCTACAAGAAATCATGGTGAGGTCTCATACTACCTTACACAACTAATCTCCGGACATGGGTGTTTTCAGGCATACCGATATAGGTTCCACGTCACAGAGAGCAATGAATATCATTACTGCAGGGAAATAGACACAGTAGAGCACACAATGTTTGAATGCCAAAGATGGAGCAATGAAAGGACGATGCTAGAAATCAAGATTGGGAATATAATTTCGGAAAATATAGTCAACAAAATGTTAGTAAACGAAAACAACTGGAATGATATAAGCCACTTCGCAACGGTAATACTAAGCAAGAAAGAAGCCGATGTCAGACAGAGGGAGAGAGAAGCAATGCCGAAAGGCAGTCCCTGATAGACCACGGAAAGGCAGCGGAGGGGTTTTTGTCGGAGTTGCGCCCGACACTACCAAACACATTGACCCAGTGTTTGGTGCCAAGCGGTTTCCCCTCTACAGAAAAAAAACTACCACCTGAATAGATTTTTATTAGGTACAAAAAGTGCTGTTTTGTCGAAGTATTAATCCCTTTAGTTATCCAAGCTTTTTGTTTTTTAGTGTGTTTATAGGAAAAGCATTATTGCTTTTTTTAATAGAGTAGTATGAAACTGCTGAAAGGAGTATAAGGATGACAAAATAATGAACCAATTTTCATCGATATAGAGTTGAGAAAATTTATTGTAATTATATCTATCAAATATTCTACCAGATTTAGATGAAGATTTCTGTGATATTTTATAAACTATGTGACTTAATACCGGACCATGATCAGACAAATAATTGTTTTGTTACATAACAACTTGACTCAAATTTTGACAGATTTTCTTATTTCACAACATAAAAGAAACAAAAATAATTAAATTTCTTATAAATTACCCCGTGATATATCTGAACGTACCTACAAACTGTATAAACTTCCCTTTATACATCTACAAGTAAATTCCATGCGCCGAAGTTCGCGCATTTCATTTCCACCCCTTTTCACTAGAACTCCTATTCAATGACAGATTTTATAGTTTCCTATATTTTTTTATTAAAATAGCTATCAAATTTTCTAGTCCAAGTGCCATAAAAAAGATATAAAAGTTACAATCGAAGCAATTATTCGTACGTTACCTCCAAACAAGGTAAATTATAATAAATGTGCGCCATGCCTCAAAAAATATCGACTCGCGTTCGCGAGATTGTGATGTGATGTGATAATATTACCGCTAGCCGCTTAAAATTGTACAGATATTAAATGGTTGCTAAAGTTTATCATTAGATGTGAATAAATTGAGCAACATTATCAGTTAGTATTTAACCTTTTATTATTGTGTGACATATTCTAATACTTTTAGGTCAGAATTAGATAAGAAATCAGCAGCAAAATACTTATGCTTATTTCGAGTTATTTAAAAAATATCGTTTATGACACACATGCATAAAATTGTTATTATCGTCAAACGCTAATTATTGAAGGTGAGCATTGTTCAATTAAAATTTAAATCAATAAGGCAATTGTTTTCGTGCTTAAACACTTGTTCCAAGTGCAGGCAAGTAAATTATTCTAAGTTTATATAATTTAATTTCTAATGTAGCGATTGCAGTTTTAATAATAATAATAATAATTTAATGTTTTTATCACATAAAGGTATATATTTTATTAATAGTTACTTTGCAGTAAACAATTATTGTCCTTGAAGTTGTAGAAATTGTATAAGCAAATATAATTTGAAAATTATTTCATAAATATCCACTTGTATCACCGTTATGTGTTCTAATAGATAAGAGAGAATGTTTCAGTTGTACCTAAATTATTAAATATAAATAAAAATTTCCTTGGTTTATTCCGTCTTTTTTATTTTCAATTGTTTAGCACAGCACTACATATATTTCGGAAATTTTTTCTATCTTCGGGTGCAGTCATAAATTAATAAAACATGGGGGCGAATACAAACAACCTAAAAATCATTATTTCGAATACACCTTCAAACGATGAAACAGAAAGATGGGGTTTCTTCATTTTAAAAATATTTTAAAAATTTTTTCATTTGTTTGTATTCGTCCCCATGTTTTATTAATTTATGACTGCACCCGATGATGGAAAAGTTTTCCGAAACATATGTAGTGCTGGGCTAAACAATTGAAAATTAGAAAAAGACCGAATAAACCAAGGAAATTTTTATTTATATAAAATTCTGCTACGGTTAAGAAAATATTCTTATTTAAATTATTAAAATAATTTGTACACAAATATTTAAGAAAATAAATATCTTCTAATTAACTAAAATAAAAATTTCCTTAAATAATAGAGGGTAGGAATGGTTTTTCTACTGTTAGTTCACTTGCTCATTTACTGCTAAATTTAACACTATTTTATTCCATGCCATATAATTTATAAAATACCCTCTTTTCGAGGGATACCATATTGTATTTTTTAGTTGTTTTAATGCTGTTTAGTAACATCTAACTTTCTATTACGTAGTGCCAATATTATTTATTTATAAGGCCTGATGGTGGTCTTAGTGCCTAAACATGTTGCATAATTTAAAAAATTACGAATTTTGTGTATTCTTAATCTCGTTGTTTTAATAGTTTGTGAGTTGATTAATTTTGAGTACCTATTTTTTAATCGAAATCATTTTTAATAACGAATGGAGCTCAGATTTTGTTTTTCGATAAAACAATTGATTTTATGTATGTAGATTTACTTATAAAAAGATTGGAGACAGAAAATTATTTTGTGATTTACCTATGTGTTTTTGATTGGAAAAGTTGGAATAAATTGCAGATATTCTTAAGCTGCAAAAGTTCAAAAGTTATATTATTAGTTTTATTACTGATAATAATTTTACTTACAAGCTTTTGTATTTTTAAAATATTTGCAATTTGCTTATTTTTATAATCAAATACGCATAAATCTCAAAAAACGAGTTACAAGCTTTTGCACTTTAACCTTCGATATAAGGGTGTACCAATAAAAACTCGCAGGCCGGATATTTTGGTAAATAATAGAGATATTTTAATTCTGTAAAAGCCAGTTCATAGAGCGCTAAGAGAGCTTTAGTTTAAGATATACATTAATTTTAAATAGGTCAATTTGTAGATGTCGCCGCTCTCAATATATATATATATTTTTTTTTTCGATGGGAAGATCTTTCTTATACAGGGTGTAACTAAATAAGTGTAAAACGTTTAAGGGGGTGATTCCTCATCGAAAAAAAGATCTTTCATATAAAGAAACTTCATTGGAGCATCCCTTGTTAAGATACATAAAATTTGTTTAACAATTTTTTTCACAAGCACTAAACAAGTTTTGTAACAATATTGTTATTGAAATTAACCTGATGACGATGTATCTCTGTAGTTGTTCGTAAAATAATTTTTTGCTGCGAACTGGTTTATTTTGGGCAAAAAATTCAAGAGACATTTTTTGTTTAGAATGAAACAGGTTATCGGAAATAAAATTTTAAATGGTAAACAAATAATAAGACAAAAAGTTACGTTGGAACGAAATTTTAGGGGTTGCGTTTTCCACCCCTTACAACCATGGGGTGAAGCAAATAAATTACTGGCTAAGTGTCTTTTTGGTGATAGAAAATGACAGGTTAATTTCAATATTGTAACTTGTTTAGTTCTTGTGAAAAAAAGTGTTAAACAAATTTTATGTACCCCCTTTAAGGGGCTGTATCTTAACAAGGGATGCTCCAATGAAGTTTCTTTATATAAAAGATCCTATCTTTTTTTCGATGAGGAATCACCTCCTTAAATGTTTTACACTTATTTAGTTGCACCCTGTATAGCGCATCTTGTAAAAAATTGCATTTTGAGCAGATTTTGTTTTATAAACTAATTCGATAAATTTAGCCATTTTTGATATACAGAGTGGGTTACTCAAAACAGTTTCATCTTGTTTTTTGGCAATAACCTTTGGATTTTAGGAATATGCTAAAACAGGTCGATTTTTATTCTAAATTAAACACATTTTTACAATACAGACATCTGTCATGTGTCAACCTTCTCCCTTTCACTTCTCTAACCCCTTAATTTTAAATAAGGAATGTACCATGTACGGCACATCATTAAAAAGGTAATTTTATGACAAAGTCAGAAATATGACTGTTTATTGCGATACTTTTAATTTTAGCGCCCTCTATCGGGATAAAAAACCTGTAACGTATTATAAAGTGTGACACTTCATTTGAAAGCTAATTTAATTACTAATTCAGTGCACCACATAACATTATTATAAATATTTCTATATTGCACTTTCAACAAAATAAAGTAAGCACTAATGTTTAAAATAATGCATGACTAATTTTCAAACTATTGCAAGTGCAATATGAAGGAGATTTATATTACATATTAATGTTTTAAGGTGCATTAAAGAAGTGATTAAATTTGCTTTCAAATAAGGTGTCACATTTTATAATACTTACAGTTTTTTATCCCGATATAGGGCGATACAATTAAAAGTATCGCAATAAACAATCATATTTCTAATTTCCCTATAAAATAACCGCTAGAGGGCGACAAAATTTAAGTAACGCAATGATGTGCCATGCATGGCACATCACCTATTTAAAATTAAAGTGTTGGAGAAGTGCAAGGGAGGGGGTTGACACATGACAAATGTCTGTATTGTAAAAAATGTGTTTAATTTCCAATGATTAATGCTGAAAACAGAATGAAACTGTTTTGAGTGACCCACTCTGTATATAAAAAATGGCTAGATTTATCTAATTAGTTCATAGAACAAAATCTGCCTAAAAATGCATTTTTACAAGATGCGCTATATAAGAAAGATCCTCCATCGAAAAAAAAATTATTGAGCGCAGCGCCATCTCCATATTGACCTATTTAAAATCAATTTGTATCTAAAACTAAAGCTCTCTTAGTGCCCTGTGAAATCGTGTTTACAGAATTAAAATATCTCCATTACTTACCAAAATATCCGGCCTCGTAGTTTTTATTTGTACACCCTGTATAAAGTGACATTTTGTACTCGCAGCAAGTGTCAAAATAATCTACTTTAATTGTTGAACAATCTGTCGAAAGCGGCGATGCACTTTTCGCTCAAATTTTTTTTAAAAAATAGATGTAAAAACTGAAAATAAATCTTTAGTAGTGTATAATGTGTTGCTATACTTACGTTAATCATGAAAAACCAGTTAATATTCAAGGTCCATGTTAACTTGAATAATATAACAAAAAACATGTAAATACGTGCAAATAACTTGCAAATCATTTATTAAAAATAAATATTATTATATGATAGCTAATTTAAATTAGGCCAAATATTATTACATGGACAGGCGTAAGGGGTAAAAGGACCAATCATTTTTACATGGGCACTCTTAAGAGGTAAAAGATCCATATATTTTTACATATACATGCTTAAGAGGTAGAGGACGCAAATATGTTTACATGTGCATGCTTAAGAGGTAAAGGGACCAAATATTTTAATATGTGCAGGATCAAAACTTAAAGTGCCAAATATTTTACACATGTGTAGTATTAAGGAGTAAAGCGTGCATGTTTTCAAGGATTTAGCCAATGTCACTTTTAGGATGATTAATATTATTGATTGATTTTAACAAATTCTAGGTAAACTACTTTTTAATAATACATACAAAAGAATCTAATTTCTGATAAATATGATTTGCAGTACTAAAAAAGTCTAACAGCTGAGAATTTTTTTCAATTATTATTAATTGTACAATTAGAAAACTTGAAAGATAACAATCCTCAAAGATTCAGACATGGAGGGGCAGAATCAATTTTTTGAATTTAATGGATATTGAATGAATGTTTTTTATATCTTACCATGTAAGAATTTAGTTACTAATTCATGTATATTTTATTTACAGATATTAATTTTCTTGCGGTTTTTTGCAAGTGGTAGTTCAAAGCTCCTCTGTATCACACTATGTGTCCAGAAATTTTAACAATTTTGTAAAATTACCACAAAATATTAAAGAACTGAATGAGATAAGCAAAGTTATTAATTAAATTAATTTTGTACCATAAAAATTAGGTTTTTTATGACGTATGATTTTTCTGGAACTATAGATTGCATTGACTGCACCCGTGTAGCTATTTATCTGCCAAAAATTAACGATTCAGTTTATTCTGAAAGTTTATATATTATATGATTAGAAAAAATAATTATTCGATAAATTTACAATTGGTTTGTTGTAATTAAATTACATAATCCTTATTTTCTATGGCCTGCACATCACTTGAATTTATCGATATAGACAGTTTACAGTGATGCCAGACATATTATTTGCTTGTTAAAAACATACACGTTTTAAAAAACGAACGCTCATCGAACGCCAGTTAAGAATATAGAGTTCAAAAACTACTCGCTTTTCAACCAATCGCTTTCGAAAACGGTTCGTTTTTTTGCGATTGTCGAGGATAGCCGCCTTGGTGTTTGATTAATATTTAGGATATATACTCGTAATTTACGGTTTGAGTTTTTAATATATGTATAATAACAAAAGTAGTCTAGTACTTTGTCACACTAATTTCATATCGTGCTTCTGATCAATTTCTTTATTTGCCATGTATGACTAGTGTATTTTAATGTACACAATAAACATTATTTTTATAATTTCCAGATATCCTAATGGTCTCTAACACTCAAGCTATTGGAATAAATATAGACCAACCCAGATATGACCAGAACACTTACGTCGGACGAGCTAAACATTTCTTTCTCACCACCAATCCTTTAAACATTTTTGTTTCAAATGAGCAATTAGAAGATGCCAGAACAATTGTTCAAAAATACAGGTATGTATAGTTAGTCTAAGGTATCGTCATCCAACTACAAATTATCGCTATTTATTTGTAGCTATTGTGTTTCGCGTATTTTTTAAGAAAAGTAACTTTTTAAAAGTCATTGTCAAACTTTCAACGTTAATTAAAATTTATGGACCCGTGAGAATGTGATCTGAATGGCATGGACATCAAATAAAATCTAATAAAGTTATAGTCTAGTAGGTAGTAACAGATTTTTGCAACGTTTTTTTAATGCTTGCATCTTTTAAGAGCTCTTTCACACGGGGATACTGTATGCCAGATACGCGTATCCGAGATACAGAATCGCGGTCGAAAAGTTGGGCTGCTGTTTCGAATTCACGCATCTCTACAATCAGTACTAAATGTGTCACAGTGGCGTGCCTAGATTTGAATTAAGGATCTAGAAAAGTGAATTATACTGAGGTATATAATACAGTAAGCCACATAAAATGGACATCGTATAGGCTTTTTTTTGTAAATGCTGTGGATAAATTTTGACTTTGCCATCTTCTATTGCCTTAAAAATGATAACGAATGACATGCAAATGAACATACACGTGACCTTTTTGAATGTCTAAAATGACATTTTTTCCTAAAAATTGCAAAAATGGCAATTTCGAAAAATTGTTTAACAAAAAGTTGCTTATTTTATAATTTGTTACCCATATATAGCCCGTGCCAAGTTTTTATTTTCTACCAATTCAGTTTTGGGTTACTGGAGTTTAGTTGTATAAAATATATTTAACAAAAAAAAAAATTAAAAGAAGCGCGTCGCGTAAACAGATTAATTTATGCAGGTTAGCGTAAATTCTAGTAACCTTAAAATGAATTGATAAAAAAATAAAATAAGTTGAAAATTGGTATACGGGTAAAAAATAAGGCATAGGTTTTTTGCTTTTTTTTACAAAAAAAGTCAATTTTGAAGCAACAAAAAATGGCAAAGTCAAAATGTATCTACATCATTTAGAAAGAAAAATCCCATACGATGCGCACTTAATGTGTAACACTGTATATTAAGAAAAAGTAATACCTGTGATATTTTCAATATAGATACGGTAGGTGATGAAATAATATTTCAATTAATACAGTCAAAACTCATAAATCAATTTGGAACCAATTCATGTTGTTTTATCAAGAAAAATGTACGAGTTTGACACGCAAAGGCATCTGTAGAGTACATTACTTTAATATTAAAAGACTGAGCATACAACATGCGTAGAAAAGACGATAAGGAATATAATAATTCCGTAGTTTAGGCTAATTTTTTATTTCTGAAATAATTTGAAAAAAAACTCTTCGTGCATCTAATTTAATCCTTTCTTAAATAAATTAAACTATCAAACTAAATGCACTCAGGATAACTACCTACCATTGAAAAATCCTGCGCCTATGATATAATCTCCGTTGCAAAAGTATCCATGTCTGAAAAGGTCCATATATCGTAATAGTAATTCTGTATGCGGCATACGCATTCAGCGTCCGCGGCTGGAGGTGCCGGGATGCAGAAATTCCGTATCGCGAAACTGTATGCGTCGCCCGTACCGTGTGAATAGGTCCATTTGAATGTATGGTCAGCCTGAATCTCGGATACGCGTATCTCGTATACAGTATCTTCGTGTGAAAGCACTCTAAGTTAGATGATTATTATTGTAGCATGCAGCGGCGTACACTAAGCAAATTTCAATTTTTATTGACAATGTAGGTTTTCACTTCGAACTTTGATCGGAAAGGTCCAATCGGGCTAATTTTTTTTGCAAAATGTTCATTGAGACATGAGATTCAAAGTTCACTAAAATCTAGATGCCGCTCGGTCTTCCTCCCCCCAAATTCACCCCAATTGAGGGGAATTCTCGGCTTTTTTCAATAAAAGGCGCATAATTAATAAAACTGCAGTCCAAAGCGGGGTAAATGTTCCACTCGGGGGTTTTAAAGTACCCTGAATCCATTATTTGGGTCAGGTCGCCTTTGCGCCCTTCCCAGGGGTGGGTGACAGGGCCACTGGGGGTCCAATATACTAGATGTCCGTGGAAATGTATTTGGACTCCCAAATTGCGCTAGGGGAGTTTAGAAGGGCGGAGATCTCAACGTCATTGAGAATTAAGCCTTTTCAAGCCCTCAGGGTCGTATAAAAAGGGGCCATGGGGTCTCAAATATCATGATCACGCGGGATTGAATTTCAGGACACAGAATTAGTACGCGCTAGTGGTATAAAACAAAAAATCTAAATTTGGGCAGCCTGTCATCCTGTGACCCAACCAGGGGTGACCAAACAGGGTGCTGGGCCCAAAATATGAGATGTGATTTTAGTTGATATCAAAATGTAAAATTGATATAATTTCTCCACCGAGTATACTTCTTGGTCTTTTAAATTTAAATTCTCGTAAAATTCAATTTTCTCATATAAAGTTGATGACGGCATAATGAGGGTTTTTAAGGGTGTAATTTTATGTTGCAAGCATGTAGCCCCAGTGCTGCACAAACAAGCGTCCTGAGGGGCCGAAACTATCATGTTTACCTGGGACGATTCGATTTGATTTCATTACATAAAATTGATATAACTCACCTGGCCGGGGAGCTAACCTTTTGAGGCTGGTAAAACGGTTGCGGTGGATATGGAATTGAAAAAGAAATACTTCAACGTGAAATGGAATTAGATTTTTTCATGAATATTTAATGTAGCCTGGTGTCATAGAAAAATTTGACATTTCAACAAAACAATTCTTACAGAATAATATAATTTGTTTCTTTTTTCTACAACAAATTCATATTCCATCGTGTTGTGTTCTTCCATCTTCTTGTTCAACGTCTTCCAACAAATCATCTGTTTCAGTGACCTTGAAAATCGTCCCCAATAAATTGTCCATATAAGGTTTGTCTCTTTCTATTAAGAGGTTTAAATCCAATATTGAATCAAGGTTGTCGACAGGCTGAATTTCAGTTGCCGCCAATTTTAAATTATCACACTCTTCCTCCAAACAATTTTTACAAGCCATCGTGCACTTCATACCTGAACATTTACACTTACATTTCTTACTACAAGCCTTCTTACAGGAACAAAAAATTGTCCGCAATAACTTATCTGGAGCTGGGGGTCCAAGAATGGGTTCTAAAGAATCATTTTCTTATTCTTCCCATCCCCAATCTGTTGGCTGCAATTCATGTCCCATCCAACACTGAACTTGAAAATACACTCTTTTAAGATGTTCTAATGCTGCATCTAAAGTCGGTGGTAATCTACAAAGTAGGACTTCAGTTTTTTTTGCTACGTTTTCTTTGCCACGTTTTCATAAAAAGATAAATATCGAAGGAGTATACTCGCTGGCGGAATTAAATCAATTTTACATGTTGATATCAAATAAAATCAAATCTCATATTTTGGGCCCCGGCACCCCTTTCGGACACCCCTGGTTTGGTCACAGGATGACAGGCTGCCCAATATAGAGTTTGTAGTTTTATAACACTATCGCGTACCAATTCTGTGTCCTGAAATTCAATCCCGCGTAATCATGAAATTTGAGACCCCATGGGCCCCTGTGTATACGGCTCTGATGGCTTGAAAAGGCTTAATTCTCGATGAAATTGAGATTTCCGCCCTTCTAAACCCCCCTGACGCAACTTGGCAGCCCAAACACATTTCCACGGACATCTCATATTTTGGACCCCCAGACGTCCTGTCACACACCCCTGGGACGCCGGATCGAATGAACAATAGATGACGGGCAAACTTTAAACGCGATTTTCTCGAAACTACTTTTTTCGACCTGGTTGACATAATATCTCAAGTTCTAATTAACCGATTTACTAAAAATTAGCCGGAGAGGCTAGCCGCGAGCTTAGTGTGCATCCACTTACTCGCAACAGTTAAGCAGTAATCTCTCCGGTCACCTCGTGGATGGGTGACCGCTAGGAGGTTCCACCATGGGCCGTGTCACCATGGGATTCATCATCCAACTACCGTTTAACCATCAACGAAGTGGAATGAATGAGAATGAATGAGGGTGTAAATGGGAAAGTAGTAGGACCTTCACTACAGACGGATTAGGGTGTAGCACGGGAGGTCTGAAGGCTGTAAAACTAAAACTAAAAAAAACTACTAAAAATTTTGCTAAAATGGTATTTATACAATGTATACCTCCTAGATTTTGAAAAAACAAAATTTTTACTATTTTTTTAAAAATTCGTGAAAATAAAAAAAAAATAGGGCGAAAATTTTTTTTTGTCAAATTGCCTCCATTTTGCGAAAGTATGTTTTAATTTATTTCCAATGTCCAGGCTATAGCGTCGCCTTTACTAATCAATAATTTTTTTGGTTTTTTGGTTCAGAACACTACAAGGGTTGGAATCATGTCAACCACGACACATCTTTTTTTGGCCCCACTTCACAACCTCATAATTTTATGAATTTTTGATTTATTTTGTGTGTTTAAAATGTTACTATAAATTATGTAAAAAAATTGATAGTAGACATGTTTTTAGTTATTTTTATTCTACGACTAAAATGTAGGCTTCTAGACCAGAATACCCCCTTAAAGTGGACCACGAAAAATACTTTGCATGCAGTCGTGGCTTGCACTTGCGTTGCGATAATTTTTTAAACATGAATTTTTTTTGTAATTACTGAGAACAATAAGGAACAATTATTTAGTGCATACAATTGGACAATGTGAAAATTATTGTGTAAATACCTATGTGCGAAATAAATTTGTATGCATTTAGGAAGTGTTTAAAATATTTGCATATGCTAAAATGGATCGCAAAATAATCGATGTACTTTAAACAATTAACAAACGTACGCTATTTTGTTTTTCGTAAACTTCTTGATAAAATATTACGATTTAACGACCTGCATACGATTCCGACGTGTACAACGATAACAAATGACGAAACAAAATTTGAAATAACGTTGAACAATTGTTTAACGATAGCTATTTGGAATGATGATAAATTACGTAAGAATATTCAAGTATATTTATTTATTTGCACATGATTTCGATATCTACAACGCTGTATACTCGTCAATAAAACTCTATAATACTCGTAGATTTTGTGTGACATGTAAACTTAAACTTCCCGGTCTGTTTGCGCGTCCATGATGTGTTTTGTTTCATTACATAGAATCCAGGGGCCACTAAAATACACAGTTGTATGCAGGCAACGAAAGCAACCAGGAAAGCAGATTTTCTGTCAGTATAATTATTATTGTTCATATTGTTTTTAATGGCTTCGTTAATATTTTCCAATATGTAACAAGATGGCGAATATTAATGTAAATATTTATAATTAAGAAAATAAATTAAATACAAAACATTAAATTGAAGGTTTCAAAATGAGTATTGGTCTTTTTAAGTGCTTCCAAAGTAGGGTAAACTGTCCCACAGTAAACCACGGTACACAGTAAATCATTCGTCATAATGGCGAACGTACCAGTTTTAAAAATGAACGCAAGGGGGCATTTGAAGCCATATGTTGTTAGCTTTCATTTGACCAGTCAGTCGGGAGCGTGCAGTTGTTTATGTAGGTTGTGCTGATAATCGAAGAAATACAGGTACGTAAATAAAAAAAATGGAAAGTTTATTTTTTGTTCCTGAGCAAAACCTAACGTACGTTTTTGTTCATGGCTATACCTGACAGTGAAAGTTATAATGTTTAGATCATATATCAATCAAAATTCTTTTATTTCAAGTCCTTTATATAGATATCAATTATGTTTATGTTTTTAACGAACTTTGTCCAACAGTGAACCAGCATGGTGTAGTACACAGTGAACCTGGTTCACTGTGTACCACATTAATGCGGAGGTACATTATTTGATTTTTTTTTTCAGTATGGCTAGATCCAAGAAGCCAAGAAAAATAGCCAAATTTACAAAAGAGCAAATGAAAGCTGCTCTTGAGCTTATCATAAATGGCTACAGCATTAGAAATGCGGCAAAAATGAACTCACTAAGAATAAGAATAAGGATAAGAATCCAACGTTAAGACGATATTATGCCAAAACAAGAAATTTGGAGAATATTGAAAATGTTAGATTTGTCCCTAACTATACTGTAAACCAAATATTTAATGAAGAACAAGAACAAACACTCATTAAATATTTAAAAGACTGTGCCTATCACTTTTATGGTTTGACGAACATGGATTGTCGAAAATTGGCTTACGAGACAGCATCAATCAATAAGTTAAAATTTCCAAATTCTTGGAAACGAGAAAAAAATTGCTGGAGTTGAATGGTTAAGATCTTTTCGATCAAGACATCCAGAATTGACTCTAAGAGCTCCGGAGCCTTGTAGTTTAGCAAGGTTCAATCGGATGAACGTTCAAAAATACTTTGAAAACCTTGAAAATGTTTTGAAACGACACTCAAGTTTTGCAGATGGCACTCGGGTATACAACTTGGATGAAACGGCGACGACGACTGTACAAAAACCCCAAAAACTGATTGCACCCAAAGGTATAAGATGTATTTCCAAAGTAACTAGTGGCGAAAAGGGGACATTAATTACAACATGCGCTATAGTTTGCGCCAATGGACAATCACTTCCACCAGTGGTAATTTTTCCTAAGAAGAATTTCATGACTAAAGGAACGCCTCCTGGAACATTAGGCCTAGCAGCACCAAGTGGCTGGATGAACTCTGAATTGTTTCCCGAGGTCATCAAACATTTTAAAAAGTATAGTTCTTCCTCTAAAGAAAATCCATCTCTTCTAATATTTGACAACCACGAGTCCCACTTGTCAGTAGAGGCACTATAAATGGCTAAATTAAATGGGGTTACCATTCTCACTGTACCACCCCACTCTTCACACAAGACGCAACCTCTTGATGTAGCTTTATTTAAACCATTTAAGACATTTTACAATGCGAGTATGAAATCGTGGTTAGTTAGTCATCCAGGTCAACCCGTAACCATTTATGAGTTAGGTGCCTTCATTGGCGAAGTATATCAAAAGGCCCTAACACCTCAATCTATCACGAATGCCTTTAAAAAGACAGGAATTTTTCCGTTTGATAAAACTATTTTTACAGAGATTGATTTTTTACCAAGTTCAATTATAGACAGATCTTTTGACAATAGCATCAATGAAGCTGGTCCTTCGAATATTTTGGTAAAAGAAAATAAAGCGATGCGTAAAAATACATCTGCTAATCTTTTACCGGGAAGTCCAGAAGAGCAGACTACAGAGACATTCGTATCACCTTCCAACTTTAGACCACCTCTGAAAGCTCAACCCAGAAAAACTATCAGAAAGACCAGAAAAAAGGGAATAATTCTAATTGCAACCGATACCCCGGAAAAAGAAGAAATTGCAAAGACTAAAATGGAGAAACAAAGAAGAGTAGAAATAAAAAAAGACAAAGCCAAGGGAGGAATAAAGACGGTCAGAAAGGTGCTTCAGCAAAGTTCTTCATAGGAATCTGACCTTTCGGTAATCCTGGAAAGTGACGACTTAAGTGATGACTTTTCGGATGAAGAGATGTCAGTAAAATAAATATTAGGTCCGCTGACTTTTAGGGGATTTTGTATTGGTTGAATTTCAGGGAAACAAAGACGTAGTCTACTATGTGGCTAAAGTTTTAGGAATTCAAACTATGGAATATGAAGTCAGTTATTTAATATGAACGTCTATGAAGACTTTGTTTTCTTTTCCTGATGTTCCTGACTTGGCATTCGTTCTAAAAACTGATACAAAACTGATTTTACCGAAACCCACAGAACAGGGAAGTACCAGTAGACAAAAAATTCGTTTTATTCTTTTGATGTTAATTTTTCGGGTTTAAATTTGCGCTAAGCGTTCTATTTGTTTGTATTTTAAAATGGTTTATCTTTAAGTATAATGTTTTTAAGTGATTTCAAAGAATAAATTTTATTTTCTACCATATTTAGTTTTGTAATTATTTGCCTAATTTTTTGACTTAAAAATATCAAAAATAAAATAATAATATTTTTTACAATTTATTTTAATTTGGTTCACTATTCACTTAATGGTGGTTCGCTGTGTCCACTACGTGATACACAGTGAACCACTCGTTACTTTTTTAAAAAACTGAAAGGTTGGTACTTTTTTTTTAAAATAACTTCGAATTATTCATAGAAATTGAAAGCCAATACTTCAGCGAATAAGTTAATGTATAAATTTCAGAAATATCTAGTGAAACCCTGCAACTAGCCTTGCCTAAACAAAAAGTGTATCACTGTGGGACAGTTAACCCTATATATAGAATCTCATTGATTCTACTATTGTACTTAATCTAATTTATAATTAGGTATTATAATAATATAATGTTCAATTTTTTACATGTAAAATTAAAATCATACTAATGCATCTCTTATACACATGCTATATAGAGGTATTTGAAGATTTGAAAACGAATCTCAAACGGCGCTTGGTCCGAATTAGCACATCAAATTGCTGTCTAGAAATATCGACACTCAATGTTGTGCTGGGCTAGAGGTAGGACATTTGTGTACAGAATATAGATGTCTGGGTTCGAATGTCATCGATGACAGGCTTTTTTAAATCTCCATGTATTTGTTTTCACCTTTGGGGTTCGGAGATGGTCTTAATAATTAGTAGGGATTTTTAAAATTTGTTTCCTAAAACGATTTTGTTTTTTCCATTTTTATTCAATCTCAATTTAAAAATTTGTGATTACCTAGATTTATTCAATTAGAATTTTGACCAAAACGAATTATTTTCTAACATTCTGTTTATAATATACATTAAAATCCATATATACACACACCGTAATTGTATGCAAAAAGCTAAATCGTGTTATTTTATCAATAATTTCACGAAAGACAAAGTAGCATACGTAAAATAATTGTTCAAAAATGCCTGCCATTTTTGCCAAATTTAACTTTTTTCTGAAATAATGCTAAACTACAGAACTGTATGCAAATGTTTATATTGACAATGTACTATATACATTTAAATTAAATCCTTTTTAAATGTTAAATAATTGTTTCGAGAAATTACAAAAAAAAAGGTTCATGTTTAGAAAATTACCGCAACGCTTGTGCATGCCACGATCGTATGCAAAGTAGATTTTTGTGGTCCATTTAATAACAAAAATAAGGCTGTGAAGAAGCATACATTTAATAATTGTTCTTCAATTAATAATTTTGAAGCTTCCTACACGAGATATTTTATTCAAATTTTAATGATATAATAATTTGCATGCATTTACTAATCGTTCGCAATCATAAATTTTCAATACAAATTTAAATTACGCCGCTGCATGCGAGCACTCTTAGATGTTAAAACCCTATAAAAATCATAATTTAAAAGATGCATAAATAAAAAACGTTTCAAGAAATCTGTCATTACCGGCCAGTCTATTATGTGATCGTTAACTATTGAGAGATTTAACAAGTGTTCTTGCAATCGAGTGTATGTGTTCTTAATTTATCCCTGATAAAATGTTGCTCGTCTTTTTTTAAGACATATAATAAGTCTCAATCTAACAGGTCTTCGCATGTGGCAAGACAGGTCTTTTTTTAATTGCACAGTAGTGTTTCTTCTATTCGGTTACCAATGTACCCTTCTTGGCAATGGTTCCATGTTTCTATTTGCACAAATTCAGATGGAAATTTTATTTTTACGGAAAATTAAACAATTTGAGTTAGATATTACTTATTTAAAAGCCTTTGATTAAACAGGAAATATTAATATTCAAGTCCATAAAGAGAAGGTAGGTAACTACTTTGGCAATATTTGAGTTGCACTGATACTTTGACTTCTAAGCCTAGGAATGGCTTCGTCTGCGTATTTGGTCCACTCTTCGTTTATTCTAAATGTATTTCTTTCTTTTAGACATGGAGAAGGTTTACCAGTTGGTATGACAGAAGATCAATTATGGAAAGCCAAAAACTTGTATGATTCTGCATTTCATCCTGACACAGGAGATAAAATGAACATAATAGGAAGAATGTCAGCGCAGGTGCCAATGAATATGATAATCACTGGAGGAATGATTACGTTTTACAGGAGTATACCGGCCGTTGTATTTTGGCAATGGCTGAATCAATCGTTCAACGCTTTAGTGAACTATACCAACAGAAGTGGAGATCTAGCACAAAGCGATACGTAAGTAATACCTAATCCAAAAATAAAATCTCATTTAAGATTTCTTATTTCCACTACTTCTTTAGGAAATACCAAGTTTATTACGTTTACGGTGCCTTATAGTGACTTGGAAAAGGTATAATAGAAACATGTTCAGAAACCGCATGCGTGTTTCAATTATACCTTGTTCAATTCAGTGCAATACCTCCTGTTTTTAATTTTTAGTACCTGTATACGTTCAATTATAACCTAAATATTCTTTTACAGGCAAATACTTACATCTTACATCAGTGCTACAGGAGGTGCAGTAGGAACCGCTTTAGGATTAAATATGTTAACAAAGGTGGGTCAAAAATAGGTAGAACTTAAAATTATAATTAGGTTGCAGGATCGCTTCTCTGTTCTAATATTTCAGAGGACGTGGATTCAATTCACACTTGGAGCGGAATTTTTTCAAATCAGTTTTCTAGTTTTTTTCTGGTTTGTTTTCATCCTTCGGGATTCAGGTATTTATTCCTGAAGTTCCCTTATTTATTATTTATTTCGGCAATCTTAAACCGACAATTCTCTTTAGATAATCTATTTAGTTTATATCTTTAAAAGTTTTTAGCCAATAAAATTATTGTACGTACAATTTTATCTGTGAGCTATGTAATCGAATTAAATTACGGGTTTTGAGCTTACATTAAATTGTAATTAGATGAAACAAAATGTATTCTATGTAGTTTGAGGTGATCTTTTCAAAAAAAAAGGCAAAACAAAATGTAGCTGTTTTTCAAAGTGCCGAAATTTTGGATTTTGTCAATTTTTCAATTTTGCGCAGGCGCATGTCGGAAATAAATCAATATTTTCAAAACGCAGTTCACGACATTTGAAAGCTTAGGAAAAATGCTAATTTTCATGTCTTTTGAGAAATTTTGATCTGATGCACCGTTCTCGCGGTATGGACGATTGAAATTTATTTAGTATTTTGAGGCGGCGAAGTTCGAAAAATTGAATTTGTTAAATGTTCAAACACTAAATTCTTCATAACTTTAGTAAAAATTAAGATATTTAAGAAAACAAAAATGCGTTTTGAACTTAAGGGATGTGACTATTGATTCCCAAAAGGGGGTAAGAGAAATCCCAAAATTGGGCATATGGCGGAAGGGCAAAATGTACCACGGGCCTAATTTCATTGTTTGCCTATAACGGCCAAACTGTTTGAATTTTTTTAATCCCACTTACAGAGATGACTCTTGAATGTAAAATATTATGTGTGTGTAAATTTCACTGAAATCGGACTGTAATTGGTCAAGATATAAAACATTTAAACAAATTTATTTTTCCTAAGTTTGAAGTGGCACAAAAATGCCAAAAATGCACCCAATTTTTTTTTGAGTACTTTATTGTGTCTAGAATACGATTACATTACAAAAAATTCTGCAAAAATATTTTATCTATTTTTTTGACTACTGTTCATTGAGTGAGTGAGTTTCCTAAAATTGACGATTTTCAGTTTTTTGGGCTGAAAATTGAGCAAACCCAAATTTTATGTCTTTTGAATGTATACACAAAGTTTAAAGTGTGTATGTTTCTTCTAAGTTGTAGAATTCTCCCGACAAAAGTCCCATTTGCGATTTCCAGTTTTAAATTTATTAAATTATGTTTTACTGACTTGTTATAAGACGTTTCTTGCATTGTTATAAGACGTTTTGTGCAAAATATAGAGTTACCGCAAAATAAGCCGCATGTCGCATCAAGGATAGCCATGGTCTCGGCGTTCGCTTAGTTTAAACTTCAAACAACGGTCATATTATTACAAATTGAAACGCTTGATAGTGTTCATCGGCATATATTTTTAATAACCGTGTTCAGCAAGCTTTGTGTACACGTGGTTTTTCGGCCTTCTTCAGCAACTTATTGAGTACGTTGCTAAATTAAGAAAATTCACAGTGCTATAATTTTTTTGTTTCCAGGTTGCAATGGCTGGTCTGTGTTTATTATGTCATGAGACACTTGCAGAGGGTGAACTTACCCCAATTAGACCGACAGTTATTTTTTTCAAATATATTTTTTTGTTAGATGTTTTTGGAAAACCCGGAGAAAATCATATGGGAAAAAAATTAAAAAAAAAAACTACGCCTTCTGGTTTCCTGCGAATTCCCGAAAAATTATGGCAAATTTCGCCGCGGGACTTATTTTATTTGAGAGCCAACAAAAAAATACGCAACTTCTCTCATGGGCACATATGTCTAACATTTATAATTTCGCCACAAATTCATCGCAAATTTCATGTCCATGGTTCTGATCAAAGAAACGAAAAAACAACTTTTTGGTAAAAGCACTTCTGGCGGCGAGAAATTCGCCATTTAAATTACCTGTGCAATGAATTACCGAACTATTTTTGCCACCTCTTTCGATTGGTGCATTTATTTTTACTATCGAAATGATACTTGCCCAGATAATTAGCATTTTTACCATGGAAACTTCCGGAAAACCCGGTTTTTCTTAATTTAAAAAAAATTGGAAAACAGCTACATCTTTTTTTGCTTTTTTTCGGAAAGATCACATCAAAATACATAAGGTCCACTTTGTTTCATCTAATTACAAATTAATGTAAGCTCGAAGGGGCTTTTTTCGTTATTTAATTGGACTAATGTTTGTAATATTCTATTTTTTCTTCTGTGTTTTAATGAGATGAGAATAGGTACACTTCGATCTTTTAGTAAACTACCACAGTATGAAGAAAATCAATAAATAAATATCATGTGGCAAATGGAGTTATCCCGATGCAAATGCTATATAACAAAACAAAACTAAAAGAAAAAATATGTTTAACTACTGTAGTTTGTAAAAATAAGTACATACAGAGATATATTCAAGGTGTTTCATTAATAATTTGTCCATTTTATAACTGGACAATCCTTGACTCAGACTAGATCGATTTGACTTAAAACCCATCCCATAAATAACATATTCCTTCTAATTGAGATACATTTGGTCCTGGCAAATTTGTTCCATTGTGGAATAAAATTAGTACCCAAGTGGTCTTGCTTTAAACTTACGTTTTGAGTTAGTACTTCCTCTCTAATTTATTTTTCGTTTAAATGCGTTTCCGGATAATATAGTCGTAACCTAGTCAAATAAATACCACAATTGTCTGAGGGTCTGAAGGGAAAGGAAATCGATCAGACATAGGTGTGCGATTATTATTAAAAATGATTTTCGGCATTTTAGAACGAATTGGTTGTTACAAAAATTATTTTCCTATTTTATTGTTATTAATTAATTATTAATTGTTTATTAATTAATACTGAATATTTCTCCTTTTGTCGGTATTCAAAAAATCAACAACTATTAAAAACAACTTTTTTGTACAAGGTAAACGTCTAATTTGATTGGCCTATAAAATCTCTTTACAACATGAGTCACTATCTACAATTTTGTGATTCTACTTATAGCTAGATTCTTACGAATATCATGTGACCATTCTTTTGAACATGTCAATATATCAGTCCCTATCGTAAGAAATTTCAAACTAGACATTCTTCTATAAAATTATCCAATCAACAATTTGTGTATGATTTATATGATAATAGTAGTTTGTTAATTTTTTTAATACATCAATAATTCCATTCCCGGAGTAAGAATTACAAACTACACTTGTATAGTATAAGGTCACCTATCTAAGATAATTTTGAGTAACATTTTCATTCTTATCAGCTTATAATTAGACATAAAAATGTTTATTTTGTATTTCATAAAAGGTGTTTACATTTGTGAATATTTCAGAATCATTTTATTCGTTTTATGCCGACCACCTTGTTCAGAACGTCCTATAATAATTAGGCATTGTGCTTGTTCTTCACTCTATAAAAATCCCTAGTTTCAGCGTCCATCGGGCATAATAAACAGGAAAGGATCTACATAGATTCGCAGGCATTGTCATACATATGAATCAGTTATAAACCATTAACGAGCCTGTTTTACAGTACATACTGCATAATAAATATGGGAAAGATATGTATAGATCCCGAGGCATTAAATCATATACATGATTGTTATAAACCAGTAACTAGCCTGTATCACAGTGTGGACTAAAACAAACAAAATATTTTGCAATTCATAGAAAGCGCTTACCATTTGTGACGCCATTTTGTTTAATATCCATATGATATTCGGTGTTTTTTAATGCTGCTTCTTTTTATAATTTTGTTTTTAGGTTTCTAATCCTCGTAGGACGTAGACTCCCCCGTTGTAAAAATGACATAAGAGTGTATTTGAGATGGGAAAGACTGGCAGGACCAGTTGTTATTTTGGAACTTTCAAAATACTTTAAAATACGTCGCCGCAGAGCGGGGAAGGGGGGTACTATGATCATTAAGAACAAGGAAATTATGACAATTATGTCATTAAATTTCTACCACTACCGTACGGCTCTGGGAATAGCAAGAAACTATTTTCTAAAATTTAAATAATCCCTAAATTGACTCCAAAAAACTGGCACGTCGTCTTTTTTTGCTTGCTATTTGTAGTTAGGTACAGAGGAGAGTGAAAAATATGTCCCTGTGTGGTGGCAACTGTTGTGTGATCTGTCAAATTCAAAGTAAAATAGTTATCGATTGCTTTTTCTTTTTATTTGCCATGAGATAATATGCATCTAGACGTCATTAACAATAAAACAAATCACTATGCAAGCATTTTCTGTCGTGCGGTTTTGCTACTTCCGGTTTAGAGATTTTGGCCACGTGACCGGATATTTACTTTTTTAACGAAATTCGGGATATAGCTTAAACGCGTTTTTTTGTGTCTGCGAAAAAGTTATGCAAAAAAAATTGCAACTAGGCGAAAAGTGGCCTAATTTTTTAAATAGATGTAAAATCGGAACCAAAGTCGAAAAGTAGTTTAATTTCTCTCAAATTGTTTTTATGGCTCTTAAATAAGAGTATTGCAAGTATTTTTTACCCTATTCAGACTTTTTTATCTTTTGTTTAATTTTTGAAAACCCAGGGGGATTTTTTGCTTATCAACCGAAAAAGTTTGCAATGTAATCTTAGCTTTAGAAGAAAAAAACGCTTTTAAGCTATATCCAAAATTTCATTAAATAGTTAAATATCTAGAAATAACAAAATTGGACGTCAGAAAATGCTTGGAAATGGATTTTTTTATTGACTCCTAAAAATGGTATATATTGCATTGTCAGTAAAAAGGAAAATCCATCTTTACTTTGAATTTGATAGATCACACGACAGCTTCCATCACCGGGACATAGTACATGTATGTTTACCTTCCTCCCATGAACCCAACTACAAGTAGCTAGCAAAAAAGACGATGTGGTACTTTTTTCAGTCAGATAGGGGATTAAAAGTATTCTAGTACGAACAAAAAATATTAAGACACCGTAATAATGGACAAAATTAATTTTTAAATATCTCGCTTAGAAGGAATATTTTATTTAAGTGTTATAGATTAAATCGTTACATTTTCGGTCAAGGATTTTCGAGTTACCATATGGTTAATTATTAATGAATCTTCCTTTATATGATTTCGTAAGGAAAAGGCTGTTCCGAAGAACCCACTGCATTACATTTCTTAAGTCCACACTTCAGTATTAAAAATTCATTTAAGGTCCTTGATTTATAATTCATATTTACTGTTTCTTTTATCATGTTTAAAAGTTTTCATGTGCGTTTGATTTAATAATTTAGATGCACATTTTTGTCAACTTACCTCTGCAGTTACTATGAATTATGTAGGGGAAAGTGTCCTAAGATGACACTTACTCTATATAGGAAACTAGAAGCCGCATCTCTTATTCGGTAACTGTACTAAGTAACAAACACTCTATTAAAATATATAAGTTTACAGATCTCTCAGGTTTATTTAACGGTTTTATTGTGTAGGTTATGTTTCAGTGGCAAGAAAGTTTTGTATGCGTGGATTTTACAATGCTGTTTTTATATCATTCTTCGTGGTATTAAATACTGTGTTGGCATTAATTGTTATATGTGAACAGTGAAAAACTGATTGGTAAGTAGGTTTTTTAATAGCAACTTTAACATTATCAATAATAATCTATATATTGAAAAATGTAACATTGCGTTTAAAATGACATATTGTGGTTGTTGTTAAAATGACATAGTATGTCATTTTATACGACGCACAGTACAATTTCTAGTCTTTTTGGTACAATGGTTTATATTAATTGTAATTCGATCTTTAATTTTTTTTACAGATGACCATGGTTGGAAGGTACGTCAGGAAGACTAATAGACAGTCCTGGGATGAAGCATCTATGCAGCAAGCTATAAAAGATGTACAAGAAAAGAGAATGGGATGGCTAAAAGCATCTAAAGTCTATAACATTCCCCAAGCAACTCTTAGACGAAGAGCTGCTAATAAGAATAAAAGAGTTAAAGGTGTAGAGAAAAGTCTGGGCCGATTTTCAATAACATTTGATTCCCAAACAGAGAAAGAGTTGGTAAAACACCTAAAATATCTTGAATCTAGACTGTTTGGTTTAACCACAACCGAAGTGAGACAATTAGCTCATGAGTTTGCGGAAAAAAATGAACTAGATCATAGATTTAACCGTGAAAAAGGAATCGCAGGAAAAGAGTGGCTCAGAGGATTTCGCAAAAGAAATACCGACATATCTCTACGACGGCCAGAACCCACTTCAGCAGCCAGGGCACGAGCTTTTAACAAGCCTCAAGTTCCCAAATTTTTTGAGGTTTTATATTCTGTTCTACAAGAGAAATCTATCACTGTTGAGAAGATTTACAATATGGATGAAAGTGGACTATCTACTGTCCAGAAACCTCAGAAAATATTGGCATCAACTGGGTGCAAACAATTAGGATCCCTGACAAGCGCAGAAAGAGGCCAGTATGTAACTGTTGTTTAAGTGTAAGGGTTAAAGAAAAGGTCCTTTATTTCTCACAAGTCAATTTAATTGGCGACCGGTTTCGAAGTTGTCACTTCATCATCAGGCACACCTTGACTAATTCCATAAATTATTTTGTACTGATTGAAATGATAATACCCGCGTATTAATATTTTTATTATAAAGGGTTGACGTTACAAAAAATATATCTTGACATGAATTGAATTAAGTCACAAAAATATGAATGCATAGAAACTAAACATTAACGACTATGAAGACTAGTCTTCATACTAACGACTATTTTATTATGCAGTATATAAAATGGTCTATTAAATATATAACAATTGGGGGATAATACCCGCGTCGCCAAATTATTTTGTACTGATTGAAATGATAATACCCGCGTATTAATATTTTTATTATAAAGGGTTGACGTTACAAAAAATATATCTTGACATGAATTGAATTAAGTCACAAAAATATGAATGCATAGAAACTAAACATTAACGACTATGAAGACTAGTCTTCATACTAACGACTATTTTATTATGCAGTATATAAAATGGTCTATTAAATATATAACAAATTGTTATTCATGTTATCCTTTATGGAATTAGTCAAGGTGTGCCTGATGATGAAGTGACAACTTCGAAACCGGTCGCCAATTAAATTGACTTGTGAGAAATAAAGGACCTTTTCTTTAACCCTTACACTTAATCCCTACTACTCACATATGGCTACCCTCACTCCATAACTGTTGTTTGTTGCATATTCCTCCAGCCTTGATATTTTCAAGAAAAAACAAAAAAGATGAACTTTTTGATAAAGTACCTCCTGGAAGTTTAGATTTGTGCCAAGAGTCTGGTTGGATGAACTCAGAACTCTTCGTTTAATGGCTGAAACTTTTTTGCAAACATGCTAATCCCTCTCCGGAGAATAACATACTCCTTCTGCTTGATGGTCATGTAAGCCATACCTCCTTAGCAGCTGTGTCGTTTTGTAGAGAGAGTAACATCATTCTCATGTGCTTCCCAGCTCACTGCACCCACCGTATGCAGCTGCTTGATGTGAGTTTTTTTGGACCCCTAAAGGCCTATTACAATCAGGCTTGTACCACATGGATGAAAAATCATCCAGGTCGTGTTATTACAGCTTACCAAGTAAGTGAACTCTTTTCTAAAGCGTATGGTAAAGCAGCCACAATCCAAAATGCATTGAGCGGATTTGCTAAAACAGGAATCAGTCCATTTAATTCCAACGTTTTTCCCGATTACCTTTTTGTACCAGCGGATACAACTGATATTGCACTAGAAGATACTCAGGCTGAAACACCAAATCCGTTGGGGGAACAGCTTCACGATGACAATCAAACAGAAAAAGAAAATCAACCAGATGTCGTTTCTGTACTTCCAATCAATAGTAATGAAGAAGACAAAACAGTAGTCGCAAAGGTGCCATTTTTAGAAATATCTTCACCTCCAAAAGCAATATACCAATCAAGAAAAAGGAATGTAACAAAAAAATACGCGGTCTTAACATGTTCTCCGAATCTTGAGCAAAGAAAAAATCAAAAATTGACGCACGGAAAATTAAAAAGAAGATTTCCTGTGACAACTCTAAAGAACAAAACATGTCAGAATCACATTGTTCTAAATTACATATGAATTTGCGTGATCAAACTACAAAAAAGAGTCCCAAGGTAATAATTGAAGATGAGACAGATGAAGAAAGTGAACCCTTTCAAGAGACTGATGATGAAGATGATGCGTCTTGCATCTATTACAATGGGTTATTTAGGGCATCAAAATCTAAGGAAACTTGGATCCAGTGTATGCTGTGTCAGTTGTGGGCTCATTTGGAGTTTACAGATTTAACTCCAAAATCAAAGACATTTATTTGTGACTTGTGCAATTAATTTTTACTAATATTTTGATAATATGTCATTTTGGACACTGGGGGTTCAACTAATAACATTTTAGGTCTCTGTTCCATTTATTTTTCATTATATTACGTTTTTCTTTAGGAAATTTAAGGATTATTCATTTTTATTTGCCCTTCTGTGAAAATATTTTCAAAATAAATCAGTACAAAAAAATTATGATTTTTTTTATAAAAAGTATGTCATTATAGGACACCTTTCCCTAATTTCATGTTTCAATATTTCTATGTGTTGTGATAAATATCAATCATTAAGAATGGGTCACAGAATAACTAAGGATTGTCTGATTAAAAATAAAACGATTAAATGAAACATGCATAAATAAAATATTACTAGTTTCCGAAATAACAGGATGTTAAAGTTGAAAATTCAAAAATTATTATTGTCTTATTATGTACAAATAACTTGAAAATCATTTATTAAAAAGAAATATTATTGTATTATATCTAATTTAAATTAGGCGAGCAACAAAACTGTCAAGTTTTCCGCTCGGCGAGCGACAAAGCTGTCACTTTCCGGGAAAACGTCAACTTTGCGGTTGTATTTAGAAGCGCAAAAGCCTATTTTAGTTAGGGATTGTAGAAAAAATATTGTACATCACTTGTATGAAAGTGATTTTTTACACTCGTAATGTAATATACTATTGTATAATATACACAATTCTTTCGTTGAAAATATTTAGAATACCACTATATGGTACATTTTTCATCAATAAAATTATGTAACACTTTGGGCAAGATAATTTGTTTTTTCCAAAGATAAGGTAAATTTTTGAGGTCCAGGGTTTTCATATTCATTCTGTTAAATAAAATTTCTCTCAAATAACCCCTATGTGTATTATAAACCTTATTGATGACATCACGACAACACCGGTGACCTAACATCTTTCACAAGTGTGTTAAGGATTGGACATAAAATAATTACAATAGATCTTAGGGGTTTTTATTATATCATTTATTCCATACATTAGCATCATTCTAAATAAATAACACATTTTTTTTTTTTAGAAAATGCCAAAACTTGTTGGTCGCCTGGTACCTTTCGTAGCAGTAGCTGCAGCAAATTGTATCAACATTCCAATGATGAGAGCACAGTAAGTACTAACTGAGTAGTACAATACTTTTCTAATATCATCATTGTCTCCATTTCAAGTCAACGCCTTCAATATTTCATTAATATTGTTACACAGGTTTTTGGTATCACAATTTATTTCAACTCAACTTTAACAACAATTATACAACTGATAACATTAACATGTAACGTCTATCATAAAACTGAAAACTGACGTCAGGATCATCCTTATATAGCTTCTCGAACCTTATCGAACTGTCATCTAGAATATTCTTGACGGGTAATGACATTTCCAGACATTTCGGGACTATTCCATCTTCTTTTACTTGTACTTTTACTTATAACGACCGCAGCACACAGTACGGTGATGAGTAACATTCCACTTCTTTTTCTATCCGTACGTTTCCTATAATAGCCGCAGGCTACTACAGGGTGCTGCGTAACATTGCTCCCTCCTCTCTAGTTATTCGCCCCGAATAACTTGATTACTGGGACCTAGTTGGAACTAATGGAGAGGATCTGGACCGTGGAATGGAGCTATCTTCCCACGACTGTCGATTTTAGCTTCTGCTTTATCGGTGTGGGCTTTCAGTCGTTCCCGAGCGAATCCATAGACCTTTGTCCTGCCATTGCATACATCACATTTTTGTACCAATCCGCTACATCACGTCGGCAATTGACCGAATAAAATCTTTCCCGAACTCGTGCCAGTGTCCTTTTAGTATCAAAGTGTCCTCCTGAACGGCTGCTATGAAGCTCCTCCAATACATTTCCCACCTGTGACCTCGGCAGTATCACTTGGCGGACTACATGTACCCTACCGGGGCTCTTCCACTTCCGATACAATAGGCCATCGTGAAGATACAGGAAATCACACGGCCCAGTAGCCTTTTATAGTTCTACTGTATTTGGCTATCTCTTGCCAAGTAGGTGTAACTTTATTTTTGAGCCATTCTCGGACAAATTTTGTCATTGTCTTTCTTCTGTCCCTGTCTCAGACTTCCAAGAGTGATTTCTTCTTCGTCGCCCTCTGGCTTGATAGTGGTTGCCCGAAGAGTAACTTTATCAACCGGTTCTTCTCGTTCTTCGAGCCTTTGACCATACCAGCATTGTTCCTCTAAACGGGGTTGTCCGAAGAGAATGTCTGCGTTGTTATGGAGACCTCTTCGATGCTCTACTTTCTGGTTATTGTTAGAAAGCCGGCTCGGTGTGGGTGATTGGCTTCTTCGGGACGCATAGCTGCTGTAATTAATTCTTGTTGGTCTTAGTGATGGGCTTGGAAAGATTGATCTATATGATTTTCCGGTCTCATTCGCTGATTCTCGATTTACAGAATAAGCCATGTTTCTACAGGTTCTTTGAAGGTGTCCGATTCTTCCGCAATTGAAGCATCTCCTGCTTCCATTTTGGCTGTTTCGTTGCATATTTCGTAGGATATTTAAGATTTGGGGAATAGCATTAGTATTGGCCTCCTCACTTTCCTGGGATTTAATTTCCCTCACTTTTGCGCGAGAAGATCTGGATAGGAGTTTTACCGCTTTATATTCCTGGGGTGCAATCAGTTTCTCCCTCAGCGTCTTGTGATGTTGTAGACGAAGGACTTGCTGCATTTCTATATCTTGTAGTCCATCAATGAATGCTTGTATTCCGAATTGTTCTTGGAAATCTTTCAGCACCTGTGGATAGGCCAGATGAATCAATCTTCTTATATCAGCATCGAATTCCTGTAGACTCCCATTATGTTTCTAACTATGAACCTTTAGCTGGCTTTGGAATACCGGTTGCAAATCCTGCTGGCCATATCTTGTCTCCAAAGCTTGGACGAGATATGAAAAACTGGGTTCCTCTTGAGGAAGTAACTGTAAAACGGTTGCTGCCTGACCTCGCAGTGACACTATCAATGAAGCCGCCATCTCTTTCTCGGTCCAGACTTTGGCTCTAGCTGCAGCTTCAAATTGGAGTCGATATGATTCCCATGTTGTCTGACCGTCAAACGTGGGTGGCTTAAGGGTCTTGCTAGTATAGTTTTGTGAAACTGGGATTCGAATGTGGCTTGGTTCGGTTATGGATGAAGACGACGTAGTAGTGTTTGAAGCTTCAATGCTGTTTACTGAAGCTTGGCTGTGAATTCATTTTTCTAACTCAGCCATTTTAGCTCTATTTTGCCTTTCCAGCTCTACTCTAGACTGTTCTAGTTGTTCTAAATTAGCTTCCAAATTCTCTTGCTGTTTCTCTAATAGATCTATTCTAATTTTAAGCTGACTAACCTCTTTCTTGAAGGTTTCGTGGATTTGTAGCAAACCGTTCATAATTTCACCTTAGCTTTTCTACGCCTCTCTTCCTTCTCTTTTTCTTAATTGATCCTGCGTCTTTCCTTCTCCTCTTCTCGCCTTTCCTTTTCTTCTTTCCTACGCCTTTCCTTCTCTTCTTCTCGCCTTTCCTTTTCCTCCTACCGCCTCACTCTCTCCTTCTCTTCTTTCTTTCTACGCCTTTCCTTTTCCTCTTCCATCTTCAAAAACCATGCTGGTGGACCTGAAGTATCCATGTCTGCTTCGTACTCAGTGGATCTTGTATTTACCATGAACTTTTACTTTTTATCCCACCGCCGTCACCAATGTTACACAGGTTTTTGGTATCGCAATTTATTTCAACTCAACTTTAACAACAATTATACAACTGATAACATTAACATGTAACGTCTAACATAAAACTGAAAATTGACGTCAGGATCATCCTTATATAGCTTGCTTGGCCCTTCTCGAACTGTGATCTAGAATATTCTTGACGGGTAATGACATTTCCAGACATTTCGGGACTATTCCATCTTCTTTTACTTGTACTTTTACTTATAACGACCGCAGCACACAGTAGAGCGATGAGTAACATTCCACTTCTTTTTCTATATTTACGTTTCCTATAATAGCCGCAAGCTACTAAAGGGTGCTGCGTAACAATATTGTCTCACTCTTTTGATAGCACTGATGTTACCAAAAATGCAATATAGGAATCTTCTTCGTTCGTTTAGTCTAATATATTCATGTCCCTGTACTGATTTGTTTAACCAAAAGAATCAAATAAAGCTTAGACAAGGAAAGAGAGAGGACGCGTAACAAGTATATCAAGCACTCCTAGTATTCTGTGCCAATTATATTATCAATTGGCGCTAAGCATTTCGGCGACACCAAAGTTTTTGGTATTTATATATTGTACATAATGTCTCACCCCAGAGTAATAAATGTTACCCGCCTAGTTTGTTTATTTTATGCTTTTTATTAATTTTTAAGCAATTATTGATATAAAAATTGCCAAGAAAGTAATTTTTTCAGTGGCGTGTGGTACAATTCTAAATAATAACTTTTATCAAATATTAGTTACTGATGAATCTACTTTCCATAATAAAGGATTTATGAATAGACATCATTTTCATTATTACAGCACCGAAAATGAATATGAATTTCAAACTGTAGATCAACAAAACCGATGGTCTTTAAATGTTTACGATGAAATGATAGAAAAACAATTGGCGAGTAAAGTAAATTTTAAAAAACCGACTTCAAACTCGTGCAGATGCCATCACCACATCTTAATCGAATTTATATGGGACCACCCCTGAGATATCTCCTTACTAAAAAAAATCATAGAAATCGGATAAGAATTATCTCTAAACATACATAAAAAAATGAAGAGTTAGAGGATTTTCTCATGGACCCAATTAATAGATTTTAACAAAATTTATATGGGATCACCTCTGAAGTACCCCTTTTTAACAAAAAAAGAATCATTGAAATCATACACCGTGTTACAAAATTATCACTGAACATACATAAAAAAATATTCCGACGAATTGAGAACCTCCTCCTTTTTTGAAGAATTGTAGATTAAAGTGGGAGTGGGTGATAAAATGTGCTATGTGCCTCTACACACACTTGAGTGGCAACAGGGAGCTGCACTTTGTAACACTTTAATTAAGATCCACATACTTACAGGTTGTGATGTCACAAGTAAGTTTGGAACAAAATCGTATGCTCTACCTGCATCACCAGAAACTCTACTACTTCCATTTACAGAAGAAACACTAAACAAAGCAGATGAATCTTATTATTATTATAATAATAAAAATGTTTTATTGTAATTTAATTATTCAATTATCTACTATTGTAGTAACGATGTTTCTTGTTTTTAGATACCAGATGATTTTGAAAACTGTTCATTTTTTAAATGATGGATGAACCTTTACATATAAGAAAGGGGTAGTACCACACAAATGTCTCCACAGTTCTTGTTATTCACCACACAAGAGCCAGCTCACTGATTCTATTAAAAAAAGGAAAAACAAAAAACAAAACAAATGTTGACTGGAAAATAACCTTCTACTAGAGGCATTTTTCATCTCTAATAAACATACACCGGATCTTCAAGATGCAGCAGCAATTTCTGTCATTGTCCCCTTCGGTTAATTTAAAATGAGCCTATTATTAGTTCGAAGGTGTATATCCTAAAACCCCTTCTGCAAGAATCTGCCTCAAAACCTCCTGAAAGTTTTAAAGATAGTGATTATTATAAAGTTTTACATCTATCATCGAAGTAAAGTGTAACACATACGATGATCTTCGTTATTCTTTACACAAGCAGAAATTCATATCACAGCTACCACTCTTATCTTTTTCAATAATAAATGAATATATCCGAAGATATTTGTTGGTACTACATATCACAAAGCTGGTAGATTATGGATAGTGCAAAGATACTAAAGCCTGATGTGTGCCTTGACAAAATGCTTTCTGAACTATTGATACAGTGCAGTTGTAGAGCATGTACTACTAACAGCTGTAAATGTAAATTGCAATATTTGAAATGCACAAAGTATTGCAAATATGATGAACAATGTAAAATGTAAAAAGTACTTAGTTTTACATTCAGTTTTCCATAACAGAGTTTACTGTTATGTCTATAAAAATAATAAAAATATTAATTAGTTTAAATGTCACTTTTCAAATAATATATTTTATTCCACTTTTCTTTATATTTTTACTTTAAACCCAAAATAACTAATTTCCTTTAAATAGTAGCCAAACAACTTCATAAACTCTCACAATGTACTGCTCCATAGTGTAGAAGTGCCAATACTATAATACTACTACATGCTTGTAGACAAACCTTGTTAATATTTCCCAGCGCCACTTTAGAAATAGCACTATTAATCAGAACTCAACAGTGAATGGTCAAAGTGAGAAATCCTACCTATACATCAGACTTATTTTTAATTAAATATATTATTTAAAACAATCCCGGGAATGATGGGATTCGAACCGCGAACCCTTGGATTCGCAAGTCCAGACTCTACTGAGCCACCTACTCATCTACCTAAAAATGTATTACCTACATACTCATTTTTCACTTTTTCTGTAAACTTTTTTAATTTTTCATCTTCTGTCATATAATTCGCAACCTGGAAAAGGTATTAATTTGAAAATGTTTGGACTGTACCTAATATTATTTATTTTCTTTCAGAGAACTTAAGGAAGGCACACCTGTCTATGACGAAGACAATAATAAATTAGGATACTCCAAAGTAGCAGCTAAGAATGGAATTATTCAAGTGACATGTAGTCGTATTTTTATGGCACTGCCAGGAATGGGTAAAGTTATTTTCTAACTTATAAATTTTGCTAAATTTAAATTTTCTAATTGATTATTTTATCACCAGTTCCACCAAACTTGTCTCAAAATTTTCAATCTTAAAATTTGAGAACATAAGAAAGTTGCCAGAGTACCTACTAAAACAGTAAAATATTGAAAAAGAAGAAGCCATTATAACTTCATGTACGTATCATGGAACCTAGTGCAACCTATGTGTGAAGAGATTTACTTATAATTTGTCTGGGTGAAACTCTTTTACTGACCAAATGCCAGCTTTTTTCTTTAACATCCTATAATATACACTTACTTATTGGTGTTAAATAGACATTTCTTTTCCAACTCTGAATAAGATTTTGTTTTTAGTTGTCACACCCATTGTGATGAATTCTCTGGAGAAGAAAGGATTGTTACGTAGACATCCATGGATGGTATTGCCTACTTCTTTGGGAGCGTTGGGTTTATGTTTGACCTTTGCAACTCCTCTGGCATGCGCCTTTTTCAAGCAAAAAGCTTCCATCTCTTTTGATCAGTTGGAACCTGAATTAAAAGTAAGTAATTTCACATATTTTAAAGAGTGTATCCAAAAGACTGGGACATAGCTTGACTGTAGAAATCTGGGATAAAAATAAGATGATTTAACCCAACTTGTCCATATCCAACGACGAACAACTACTAGACTAATCGTTTACAAAAATTGAATTGTAAAATGTAAATATTTAATAAATCGTAATACTTTTTTCCATTATTAATAGATTTTTCTTAAAATACGCCACTGCATAGTTTGGATAGTGACAGTAGAACAAAATTAACAAGTATTAGAAATTAAAAATTTAAAAAACTGACTTCAAAAACGAGCAGATTCCATCACCAGATCTTAACCAAATTGATATGGGACCATCCATGAGGTACCCCCTTACTATCCAAAAAAGAATCATACAAATCGGACAAGGTGGTGAAGCATTATCGCTAAACATACATAAAAATGAAGAGTTTGAGGATTTTCTCATGGACCCAATTAATATATTTCGACAAAGTTTATATAGGACCACCCCTAAAGGGCCCCCTTTCTAACAAAAAAAAAGAATCATTGAAATCGAACACTGTGTTAAAGAATTATCGCTGAACATACATAAACAAAAATATTGCGACGAATTGAGAACCTCCTCCTTTTTTGAAGTCGGTTAAAAATAGAAATTATAACTGATTTAGTTTACTATTTTTGTTTATTTTTTACAGGAAAGCATCAAAAAGCAGTCCAAAAAAATCCCAACCGAAGTGTTCTTTAACAAAGGATTATAGAGAGGAATCCTTTGTACGGAACATATTTATGAATAGTCTTTCCATTAGAAATGTTAAGTAGGTATTCTGACAGAGATGCAACTTTTAACTGTCTATGTATGGCATCTGAATAACATATCTAATATCATGCAACTCCTTCCATAAAAGATACTTTATTCTAATGGACGAACTATAGACCTTTTTAATCAATGAAGAAATATATTTAACTGAAAACTTATTTTTATTCGGCTGTTAAATTTATTTATATTGACAATAATGGCTTCTAGTTATTGTACCTCATGATTGATTGACTTTGTTACTGTTTAGTTATAAATAAATGAAAAATATTGAGTGTTTTGTTTTATTGTCTTTGTTCCTCGCACACATGATAACAATATCTTATATCTTAATTGTTTTAATATAAAGGAAGATAACACCCCTATCGGACCATGATCGAACCCCAGTTAATTTTGTTTATAACAGGATATAAATTGATTATTTAGCAACAAACAGTCTCATCATAATAATGGGTGGATTTTCCCGGGTTTTCCTCACCTATAAGTTAAATGGCTCCATCAATCATATGTAAGTCGCCCCGAAGTGCCACGGCAAATAATGGCCGTGTTCATCCTTTTAAAATTAGAGAACCACGTTTCATAAGCGGTTGATGTGACGCTGAACGATCATTTTTTTTGCGATTTGTTTTCTATATATATGTAAACTTGTTTTCCTTAATATTTTTTAATAGGTTTTGAGTTGAATTGATTTGTAGAGTTAATTAGAGTTTATATAGTTAGTGGTTTTGACAATTTTACGGCCAAAAAACCGACAACTTGTGGTTCTAAAGTCTTGATGTTTAATTTTTTTATTGTTCCCCTGGATCTTCAGTTCCAGATACTAATGAATCAAAGAGTTTGTAGCAGTCATTATATTATAGGTAAACTAAATTTTTTTGACATACACGAATAAGAACCTACTGTAACTAGATCATATTTTAAAGAGCGGAATGAGAATTCTACTTATTGTGTTTCATCAACTGTCTGATCTGCACTGATGAATTAAAATAAAGCAACTCATGCTCATCAAAGTGATCTTTTTACATGTAACAAGGATAAACAATAATAGAGACAAGTAGGACTTTCTTATTTTTAGGAAAACCGAGCTCCTTCGAAGTTAGTAATGATTTAAACTGAAATCCAGCCCAGAACATGAGTCATTTGTCTCAAAGCAGTTCAAAAATAAAGTGTGATATTCTCAGAAAAAATTTAGTCCAAAAAAAAAAAGGAAGAGATAAAAATGAAAATCAACCTGAAGTAAACTTTTATTTTTGAGTCATATCTAACATGACCATTCGCGACACCTATTTTCAAGTTATGTGTACCATTGTCCCCAAAGAACGCAAGAATGCCGCTTTCAAAAAAAAGGTGATGTGATGCAAAGCATTCTATCCTCATACGAATATGGGCTAGTGAAAAAAACTTAATTTGAAGCATCAGTGTTGCAAGCCAAGCATAACATAAACAAGTCACGTCAACAGTTCCATTTCTATTTAAAGGCCAAAGTATAGAAAACCAGTCCACTAGACAAGTTCTACTTCGTTTTTCTAATTTTTAATAAACATAAAACATAGTATTTCTCTTATTTTTAATATATTTTTTTACTTTCCTATCTGTATACAGATAGGAATCATGATTTTTTCGACCTCTAGTTTTCGACGGATTTTTACGTTTTGGGGTCCCATGAATCCGTTTTGACAATTTTCGCGATGATGTCTGCGTGTGTGCGCAGTGACGTAGCCAGCCATTTTTCATGGAAGGGGTTTTTGAGAACTATGGGGGGTTCCTTCAAGAAAGTGAATAAAAGAAACAGTCAATAGCGATTAATGGCAATACTATAGAGGAAGTGGTGACGCCAGGACCCTCAAGGGTGTGTGTGTGTGTGTGTGTGTGTGTGTGTGTGTGTGTGTGTGTGTGTGTGTGTGTGTGTGTGTGTGTGTGTGTGTGTGTGTGTGTGTGTGTGTGTGTGTGTGTGTGTGTGTGTGTGTGTGTGTGTGTGTGTGTGTGTGTGTGTGTGTGTGTGTGTGTGTGTGTGTGTGTGTGTGTGTGTGTGTGTGTGTGTGTGTGTGTGTGTGTGTGTGTGTGTGTGTGTGTGTGTGTGTGTGTGTGTGTGTGTGTGTGTGTGTGTGTGTGTGTGTGTGTGTGTGTGTGTGTGTGTGTGTGTGTGTGTGTGTGTGTGTGTGTGTGTGTGTGTGTGTGTGTGTGTGTGTGTGTGTGTGTGTGTGTGTGTGTGTGTGTGTGTGTGTGTGTGTGTGTGTGTGTGTGTGTGTGTGTGTGTGTGTGTGTGTGTGTGTGTGTGTGTGTGTGTGTGTGTGTGTGTGTGTGTGTGTGTGTGTGTGTGTGTGTGTGTGTGTGTGTGTGTGTGTGTGTGTGTGTGTGTGTGTGTGTGTGTGTGTGTGTGTGTGTGTGTGTGTGTGTGTGTGTGTGTGTGTGTGTGTGTGTGTGTGTGTGTGTGTGTGTGTGTGTGTGTGTGTGTGTGTGTGTGTGTGTGTGTGTGTGTGTGTGTGTGTGTGTGTGTGTGTGTGTGTGTGTGTGTGTGTGTGTGTGTGTGTGTGTGTGTGTGTGTGTGTGTGTGTGTGTGTGTGTGTGTGTGTGTGTGTGTGTGTGTGTGTGTGTGTGTGTGTGTGTGTGTGTGTGTGTGTGTGTGTGTGTGTGTGTGTGTGTGTGTGTGTGTGTGTGTGTGTGTGTGTGTGTGTGTGTGTGTGTGTGTGTGTGTGTGTGTGTGTGTGTGTGTGTGTGTGTGTGTGTGTGTGTGTGTGTGTGTGTGTGTGTGTGTGTGTGTGTGTGTGTGTGTGTGTGTGTGTGTGTGTGTGTGTGTGTGTGTGTGTGTGTGTGTGTGTGTGTGTGTGTGTGTGTGTGTGTGTGTGTGTGTGTGTGTGTGTGTGTGTGTGTGTGTGTGTGTGTGTGTGTGTGTGTGTGTGTGTGTGTGTGTGTGTGTGTGTGTGTGTGTGTGTGTGTGTGTGTGTGTGTGTGTGTGTGTGTGTGTGTGTGTGTGTGTGTCCAGAGAGCACAAATAGGTCCATTCGATATACAATTTTGGATGTCTCAAATGATTTTAATTAAAAGTTTAAATTCTTCCTAAAATTTTCCGTTGTTTTTGGACTTTGTGATTCCTCAAGGGCTGTTTTGTAGAGCGAACCACTAACTATGGCGGCGGCATCAGTTTTTCCGTTTTACTCCTGAAAGACCAGGTAATACTGGCAATGGATGTATATCAGCTGGTTTTGCCAAATTAATTTGCTTTTCTTTATTAGCAATAGGAACTAAAGGTTCTGTATTTGGTTTATTACAAATAATATTTTGTAAAACAACAATTTTTGGTTCAGGTTTTTGAGCAATGGGTCATTGCTTCGATAATATCATTTAGGGTCCATTTTCTGGGTTAATATTTTCAACAGCAGTTTCCAATTTCTCATGAATGGAAAAATCATGGTCCCGGAAAATATTCCTATTAAAAGGCATAATGCCACATTTTCTAAATCCGTTTATGGAAATTTCCATCGATGCAGTTCTTGAATATGCTTTTCCTAACAAAGCTGCAATCTGGTAGGGTGAAACTGCTCTTCATGGGTTAGCATTTAACCAGTTTTCAATTTCTTGACAATAATACGTTTTAAAAGGTCCCATAAATGACACATCCAATAGTTAAACCTTGTGGGTCGAATGTGGAGGTAGGCATATCAATATTATGTGATTTTCCCGAGCCTTGTTAATTACTTCAAAATTTCGCATGTATGTATAGTGCCCATCCATTACTAAAATAACAGGATCATCATGGGATGGCTTGGCATGCGTAATAAAATGATCCATCCATTGCGTAAATAAATATGACTGCACCAGCCAGAAGGATGACATTTTCCAATTAATCCTGGATACGTTCCATCCTAAATCCATAAGCTCTACTTTAAAATTTTTTCGTGGCAAAATCATCATTGGGGGTATAAAATGTCCATTAGCATTCATGCAGAAAACAACAGTGACCAGCCCACCTCGTTCTGATATTGTCAATGCTCCTACTTGTTTCTTTCCTTTTAGGCTAATTACTTTGGTATGATTGTGTTGGACTGCAGTTATCTCCGTTTCCTCAACATTATACATTTTACTTGAGTTAAACTTAATTTTGTCTAATTGTGGTTCCAAAATATCATAGAATTTAAGCAGATTTTCTTTAGTAAATCCTTTTATTCTAGCTGCGGATACACCTTGAGGAGTTCTAAAATAAATATTTTTGTTTCGTCTCAAAAAATTCCTTAGTCATTTTTTTCCCATCGGTAGCTTTTTTTTTAAATGGATGTGGCAAATTATTAGCTAGAGCCAACTGATAAGCCAAACAACGAACGTCGGACGATGTTAAACTATAGAACCTTTTCTCTAATTCCAGACAATGTATTACCAACTCATTTTTCAATACTTCAGGTAGCATTGGCTTACGACCAAGAGTCGATTTTTCTAAATGTTCTAGGGTTTTTCAAATTTACAGTAATACTCCAAGGTAGATTTCGGAACATTGTACGCCTTGGCAGCTTTAAAATATCTCTTCTCTTTATTTATTACTGTTTGAATAGCACTAGTCATATTTGCTTTATCCCATTGTTTTTTTTTTTGTAAACAATATATTATTGTAGTTGACCTCAAAGCATTGCCTAATATTAGATATCCAATATTGGGGACCTGTAGCTATCCAATATTAGGCACATCATAAAAAAATTTTGTTTATAATTATTTTAGACAAAAAAAAAATAAGATTTTATTAATAAAAACTCTAGTAAAATTTACTCTATAACATGCACTAGCTATCCCGTTTGTAAATATGTATTTAAAATGTTTACCTTTTAACTGATAATTCAGCACTTAATATAGGGAGCAAATAGTTTTCAGATTAATGTCTTTTATGTCAACATAGTTTATTATAGTACCCTGCAAAATTATGGGACGGGTTTTAAGGTGTAACGCAGCTCCTGGTTAATAGATGGAAGCACATATACAGTTTCATTTTCAAAATAAGTAGGTATCCAATATTAGGCATTATCCCAATATTAGGCGCATTTCCTTTACTATTAAAGGTATAACTGCGGTAGTAATAAAAATTACTGATTTAGTAAGAAAAGTTTACTGTGATGGTAATACGATCAATAGTAATTCTATTTCTAACTAGAGTGGTAAAAAAATATTACTGCCACGGTAAGAATTTGGACTGTAAAACTTAGTCACAGAGGACGTAAGTACAGAGGGTAAACTTGGTGTGGAGGGGGTAAGTACGCGCAACTACGGCGCGCATCGCAATCGGCCATGTTCTAATTATAACTCAGCTGCGTTACATGTAGTAGAGCTTAAAACTATTCATTTTTATGTGCGAACTGGCAGTGGCAGCGTGTGTTCTCTTGACTTGTGTACTTGTAAAGTTTGTTGTTATTATTATATTGTAAGTTTATTTGTTGTAACTCGATAAACAATGAGCAATATTAAAGGTGGATTGGTTTGTGCAGCAAGAAATTGTCCAAACAAGACGTACAACTGCAAGTTGAGCTTTTTCGGTTTTCCTAAGGTAGAAAGAAGGTAAGTTGAGAAAAAAGTCTTAAGATTGCTTCGGTTAAAATGTAAAATGATCGGATATTATAAATTTTGATACTATCTGTAGAATTTTTAATGTAGGTCCACGTTTATTTTTTTGTAAAAATATAGTGCATTTTACTATGTTTCTTCACTACAAAATCAATCATGAAAAAATAGCAGAATGAAGGAAAACATTGAAAGTAACCGTAAAAATAATTTTTATTTTAAATAATACAATTTTGCCATAATATATCCGATTTTTATTTTTTTTTCAATTTGTAGCCAATTGTTAGCTCTATAATTTGTATAAAAAAAATTATTTTTTAAGGCATAATACGTTCATTTGTAATTTTTCATTTAAAGCTTTCTGTTTAAAAATTCTAAAATATTTTCTATAAAAATTGTAAAGAATATATTTCTCTATAACACCCTTAAAATCGAGTAAAAGATTGGAATATTTAAAATAAAAATAAATTTTTACAGTTACTGTCATTTTTTTTTTTTTTTCTTCATTCTGCAAACTTTTTTGGGGACTATAGTGCAGAAACATGGTAAAATATACAATATTTCTACCAAAAAATATTCATGCACATATATTGAAAATTGTGCAAATGGTTTCAAAATTTACAATTTTCAGGAGTTCGATCTTTTTATAGAAGCAATAGCTCTTATCCACTGAAATAAGGATAATAAAATGACTCTAACTTATATATGGGGAAAATATATTAAATACTTATTTGTAAACACTTAATACGTAATTAATTTTTTAAGAGATGAATAAAATGTACTTATCAACTTATTATTGTTTATGGTGGATTTATGAACCTGTCATTTTTTATTTTATTCTAGTGTTCTACAGTTGGTCAGTTGACCTATTTATTCCTAAAATACATACTAGTATTATATAAAACTGTACACAAATCTAGCTTTATTCTCAAAATATAATTATTTTATTTTGCCCATAGAAAGTTTATACCTACTGTTGCTATTTATTACTAAATGGGTTTTGTCCATATTATTATTTTCTTGGAAAAATCATTACTGAATTTAAAATTATCCTTTATTTGGAGACTAATTATCAAAATTAAGTATTCGATATTAGAGTAGGTATAAAGAGACAAAAGATTTATTTTAACTGCTTGTAAATAATTTATTCCAAAAAGGCCAAGGTAATTTAGAAAGTTAAAAGTAGATTCAATTGATTTTAATTCTAAATCAACTTTTCCTAATTTTTCCAAATTATATTTTAGGGTTAGAATATATTTTTCTATAAAAAATATTAATAGAAATTTGAAAGACGTGGATAATAACGCTAAATTGTTAATATGGAAAACCAATAAAAAAAATTTTTCTACGCCCATGTCAGTAAACGTTAAAAATCGTACTGTCAACATTCCTTGTAAATGACATTTAACAATAACATGCACGTAATGAGATCTCATAATATACACGTGCTTTTTGATAAAAAAAACTTAAATTTCTTAGTTTAATTAAATTGCAATCAAATTTTTATCTACGTAAGACTTTATTTGGTTTATTTACATAAATTTAGTTAATTTAAAAACATAAAAACTTTTAGCAATAGCGATATACATTTTGGATTAAAATAATTATGCCCCTAAATGTCGGCAACACATTATACATTATACTAAATATTGTATTTGAACATTTTCTTAACTCTACCTATGAATATATCTGTTAGTAGTGAAAGTGATGAGATTATGAGCACTCCACCAGAGATTTTAGAAATAGCTCAAGCTGCCATACATAATTTGCTACCGCTAAAATCCAAAAAAGGTACGAAATTACCAATCGAAAATTTATAGATTAGCGACACAAGCATATGTCCTTTATTTAATAGAAGAAAATAAGTGGGCGTAGAAAAAGTATAGTACGTTACACGAGTTGTAAGCCCATTACGCACTTGTAAAATTTACGCACTCGCCGCTGCGCGGCTTGGTGCGTAAACTTTTTCACTTCGTGCGTAATGGGTTACTTACAACTCTTGTTACGTAATATACTATTATATTTCATTGTGTGTTTCTTTATGTATTCCAAATATGTGTATACTTACATGGACAGCTTAGTATATAAAATATCATTTATTAAAAATCTACACCAGACTATATTTATGAGTTTTATGACCGATGTAAATCTAAGTTCAGGTAATTTTTGTCCTGAATAACTGGATCTAGGCAAAATATTTTTATACTACTCATAGTTCTATAAATTTGTTTATATAATTTTAAACTATCTCAAGAATGGATTTTACTATACACGCGACTTTATTTCCAGAAATTATTTTTTAAATCCTGATATATCTTTTCATTACACCCTGTAAAACAACTCGTACCTGATTTTAGTTATAATTCAAATTAAAAAATAAAATTAAATTCCAAACACACCACATCCTTACCAAAATGAATTTCTTGAGTACGGATCTTCCCTTTGGTAACATAATTATCAAAATGCGGGCCTGACTTCTATAATTTGAACATGGCCGCCGGTGACTTAGCGAGATCAATCGTGCCGACACCGAGTTTGTTCTCTGTACTTACATCCTCTGTGACTTGTTTACAGTCCTAATAACGCATCTAACAGTTGTTGTTAGACAATCTAACAGTAGCAGTAAAAAGTTTTACAGCCACAGTAAACTTTTTAGTAGTAACACTTTCTTACCGAAGTGTTTTCTGCAGTGTAGATTACAGTTAAGAGAAGGAAATTTATTATTAGATATTACAAACCGCATGTTGAAGCAACGGCCTCAATATAATCATTGTAGATGTCGGTACGGCAAATACTAAATAATAGGTCATGATAGTTCTTAGATACCACAAGTACTACAAAATTTGATTTTTCTCTTTTTCATCTCCCAGTTCATCGACTTTCCAAAATTTCTTACTAACGTTCAATAAATCGATTATTTTATCGTGCTGTTTGTAGAACCACAGAAATTTAATCAAAACCTTAAAACATGGAAACTATGTTAATATTATTATCATAGACGATACAACAGTTCTTTATTTCTATCACTCTGCTTTGATTTTTCCCCTCTTTTTCTTCCTTTTCTATATTTTCTTTCTTATCTTTCATATGTTTAAATAAAGTTGCATAGCAAAAGTGCATTTTAAGCATTATTATAAATCGGCTTTTAACTTGACTAGATCAAGAGACCAGAACAAACATTGATAGACCAATGTGGTCAGTTTTTAAAGATGGGTTAGATTAGTGGGGAGGATACAAGAATTCTGAGATGGACTAAGATTATTACAATCATAATGAACGATTAAATGTACTTATAAAATTTTTAACGAAAGATTTTTTCTCTGGTATCTTTAATTAAATTTTGTAACCAACTGGACAAAATAAAGTCACAGAAGCCACATACATATAGGCAAAACATCAAAGCTTGCATGCCCTCGGTAAAATCTAACAATTTTAAATTTTCTTCATTGATAAATAGCGCAATGACCAGACTTGTAGTAGTAACAACTGATCCAAGGGTAATCAGAAGTAAAACAGTTTGAATAAAAGTTCCTTAGTAGCGAGGGCGATTCCCAACTACATACACCAACTTAAGGATAACTTTAAAGTTCCAGTGATCCATCTTAATTAATGGTAATAAATACGACAAAAATAAGTTGGACGCTTAAAAAAATTATATTAATTTTCAACTTTTTAAATATAGTTTATTCATTATAGTTTACTTATGTAATAAACAGATACTTTAGAGATCGTCTATTAATTAATTAATTAATTAAATTTAACTGAATCTTAAGATATTTGATTTATTTCTTTATTTCAGAATTAATATCAACGTCTCACCCGAATACAACGATTGAAATTTTTTGAAGCCACTAAAGCCAAGAGAAAGTAAAATTCGACACCTACAATAGTTTATATCGAAGACTATATAAATATTCAACATTTTCATAAATGCCTAAGTGGTTTGTAATTAGAAGTGTACATAAAATTAAAAATTGAATATACCTGAAATATCTGTAATTAAAGAGAAGTGAATAATACGTAGGAAAGATCAAACGTCATTCAAATATTCGACACATCCCCTCATAAGTTAATAATTAATGTACGTAAATTTGGATTTTCTCCTTTAACCACATACGGAGAATGGTCACACTGCGCGGCTTGCTGAGTGCCTTTTAAAAGGAGATAGAAAACTCCGCCATTTTGAACACTTATTACGTGTTTCCTACATCTTGGCGCAATAGTTTTAATGGTTGTTATAATATTCACCCTAAGTCAGTAAGATATTATTTATGAACCTACACTTTATAAAACCATTAACAAATAATGAATGTCTTGAAAATCTTGCTTTACTTAGTGATTTTATGTTAAATCTTTCCATTTGTAAGTAACAGTAACTACTTTAATTATGTTCCTATTGTTGTATTCTAAATGCTTTTTATTTTTCAGGTCTCCTAGGAATTTCGAGCACTTAACTTGAACAGTGTTTACAAACCATTAATCAAATTGTTTAGAAATTATTTTTAGGTAAACTCTGTTATGTCTGTTCTCAGCATTTTAAGGAAAATACTTATTACTCTTATGTAACAAGGTATGTGATCAACAGTGGCGTAGCCAGGTAGGGGCCAGTGGGGGCACTTGTCCCCCTCCCCCTCCCCCTCCCCCCCCCCCCCTTCCGCCACTTCTGATAGGCGCCTTTTGCGGATTGGCGCTTGATGCCTATCTACACAATAAACAGTTACTTTTATTACACCCTGTGATATTTATTGAAATTGTAAAGTATTTGTTTGAAATGACTCAAATATTATTTTAAAAGAAAATGTTTATTTTATTTTGTGAGGCCGAAAATCATACCGAATGATATCTTCAAAAACAATGCACGACGCGGCAGTGGCGACGTTTGAGTCGGGTTTATTGTGTTACCAATTACCGATGCTAAAAAGTAGTTTTTGTTTATATCTGATTATTCAAGACATTCAAGAAAATCATGACAAAAAATTAAGTATAAAAAACTGTCAACGACTCGTTGGACAAGTCACACTAGAGCTATTAATTCGATATTTAACAAACTCCCCGCTATAATAGAGGTTATGGAAAGCATCTCATCTAGTGAAATTTCAAGTACAAATGAGAGTCAAATGATTGATGCTCGTGGAATTTCAACATATATAAAATCGTTTTAATTTGTATAGCTTCTCTGCTTTTGAATACAAAAATCTAATTATTTACAAAAAGTCGATATAAATATATCAGCAGCTATTTCCTGAATTAAATCAAACATAAATGACTTTAAATCATTGAGAAATGATGAATCGTCCAACAGCTTTAAAGAAAAGGCTAAAGAAATTTCAAGTAAGTATGACTTGCCCAATGAGTTCACAAGAAAAAGATCAAAAGAGGTCAAACTTTTCACGATGAAATCATCTTTAGGCACATTAGAAATTGCCCTAGGTAAAATATTAAAATTTCTGTATAGTTTTTTGTACTGGATACATTTATTTAAACACTAAAACAGAGATTTGATGACCTTTTCCTAATCGCAAACAAATTTTCATGCTTAGAGGCGGAAAATATCGCTGTTTCTGAAAAGAATAACAAATCTTTGTATGATTTATTGTATTGTCCGAATCCCGTAGTTCGTCGTCATCTTGTCGAGAAGAGATTGAAAAAAGTTTTGCTATAGTGAGATGAGCTACGTGTTTCTTTTCCAGTTCTTGAAAATATATCTTTGTCTATTTTATTATGGCTTCATTTGAAAACGTTGTTTGACAAAGAAGGCAAAATGGCGATGATGGATTTGTAGGATTTTTGATAAACCCATATTTAATATATTCCATACTATACTGCCGTTTCTTTTTTTTTGCCTCTGACATAATCAGCACACTACTTAAGTAAAAAAGAACAAACAACTATTTATTTTGGAAGCGCGTGTATCTTTAGAAAACTACTACCAATGTCGAAATGCTAAATAAAACAAAGCCACTCTACCCTGCCCTATAAATAGATTGAAAATGCATTTGTACTTTTTATAAATCTTCTATCCAACCGGAAATAGTTGACGAATACAAATCGTATTGTAGTCTATTAACTGAAATAAATAAGGAATGTAAGTAAAAAACTAAATAAATATACTCTTTTCACAAAGTAGGTGTTTATGTATTATTTATTATTTTAGAACAAGAAAATGGCTTCAAAACGTTAGAAAGAAGATTTGAGATAGAAAGAAAAATATCTGAATTCCCATTATTGAATTTGCACTCAACATTTTTACTTTCCTATCTGTATACAGATATAAGGAAAGTATAGGAATCATGATTTTTTCAACATCGAGTTTTCGACGGATTTTTACGTTTTGAGGTCCCTCGAATCCGTTTTGACTATTTTCGCGATGATGTGTGTGTGTGTGTGTGTGTGTGTGTGTGTGTGTGTGTGTGTGTGTGTGTGTGTGTGTGTGTGTGTGTGTGTGTGTGTGTGTGTGTGTGTGTGTGTGTGTGTGTGTGTGTGTGTGTGTGTGTGTGTGTGTGTGTGTGTGTGTGTGTGTATGTGTGTGTGTGTGTGTGTGTGTGTGTGTGTGTGTGTGTGTGTGTGTGTGTGTGTGTGTGTGTGTGTGTGTGTGTGTGTGTGTGTGTGTGTGTGTGTGTGTGTGTGTGTGTGTGTGTGTGTGTGTGTGTGTGTGTGTGTGTGTGTGTGTGTGTGTGTGTGTGTGTGTGTGTGTGTGTGTGTGTGTGTGTGTGTGTGTGTGTGTGTGTGTGTGTGTGTGTGTGTGTGTGTGTGTGTGTGTGTGTGTGTGTGTGTGTGTGTGTGTGTGTGTGTGTGTGTGTGTGTGTGTGTGTGTGTGTGTGTGTGTGTGTGTGTGTGTGTGTGTGTGTGTGTGTGTGTGTGTGTGTGTGTGTGTGTGTGTGTGTGTGTGTGTGTGTGTGTGTGTGTGTGTGTGTGTGTGTGTGTGTGTGTGTGTGTGTGTGTGTGTGTGTGTGTGTGTGTGTGTGTGTGTGTGTGTGTGTGTGTGTGTGCTAAATTTAAATTTTTCAGTATTTGCATTTTCAATGAACATCTATAGAAAAATGTTTTGAGGTAGATGTATGTGGAAAATGTATATATTTATTTTATCCTCTAAACATTTATGGAGGTGCTGCAATAGGTTGTACAAAATAACCGGAAAAAGCCTGTAATAACTAGATAGGAAAGTCATGTGTTGGACACATCAGATTTTTAAATAAGATACCAAAATAAAAACAAAAAAGATTTACAATAATTAATCGATAATAGACTGTAAGTGTAGTATTCTTTTTAATAAATAATTTAGCATAATTACATTGTTTAAGTTTATTTACAAGAACATAAGAGTGCAGTCGATATTTATGCAACCTTTATTATCAGGTTTTTAAATTTCCCGCTGCGTTGTTTGATATCGATGAAAGCGCCACATGGTGGGTCAGATGTTAACTGCGATAAAGCTGGTCGTTGTTAAGCATTGGCTTCTTATGGGCGTTTCCTATCCTTATCTCCCTTATCTCTGCCATTTATCATATGATGATAAGTCATCCATAGTACAACATGGCTAATTGGCTACCACTTCCGTCAGATCGATTAGATTAACGCGGACATGGCATGCTCCTTCCTGACTGTATATGTTCTAAAGTTAAGTCGACATTTTTGAGGTTAGTTAATCGGCAATGGCAGGAACTGACGTCATGTTTTATTGCATTTATGGTCAATAACCTTTGTGCATCCTATTTTCCCGCTGAACCTTGATTACGGTTGGGAAGGGAATAAAAAACAAAAAAAAACAAGATAGAAGAATCAACAACTACGAGACAACGACGAATGCCAGATAGACAACCTTAATTATTACATTATTATATTTTCGACGACTAAATAAATTTTAATTATTTAAAACATTTTTATTTTAGAAGCAATAAGAACAGCGCTACACTAATGTTAATACAATTAAAAACTTGTATAATCTTTGAAAACGAGATTATTGGTGGAGGTGGTGGAAATAATACCCATAGGGGTATTTTCTTGAATAGAAAATATTCAGCAATTTCTTACTGTTATAACTGAAAGAAGACTCATTTGTAGATGAACAAAACATCTGTTTTAGTTAAAAACATATAACTAATGTAAAAAAATAACTGTTATACAAATTCAAAGTGTCTGCCTCAGATAAACTATAAGACAAAAACCAACTATCTTTTGTAGCTTGCCTGCAAAAGTATATTCCTCTGGTAATATCTAATCTGGTAATATATATAATTAGTTACAGCTTCTTTAATCTCACATTTCTTTGTTTTTATTTTATAGTTTCGTACCATATTTACAGCTGAAAAAATGCAAAATATAATATTAGATTGTTTAACCTCAAAGATTTTTATTACATTACAAATATAAAATGTTTTGTATGGGTATGGGACTGGCGAAAAATATCATAATATTAAGGTAAAATCATATGCACAGCTTTAAAAAAAAATTAAAAATGCTCACCTCTATTTCAAGATGCACTCGAAATTGTAACTTTACTTCAAAGAAGTTTCTTGTATATTATTCAAAATAAATTAACGTTTCTTCTACATTTGTTGCCTTCATTTAAAATCTCAAAATACCAAGATATAGGCTACCAGTTTAATATTTTGAAAAAATGTGATGCCTAACCTAGTAGTAATTGCATCAAAATGGCCGCGTCCTATGTTGAACGTGTTGGACGTCTCTCTTGCACCTTATAGTAATCAAGGTAAATCGAAGTATGTGACTGCCATGCAATAAAAGTTTATCAAGCGCAATGAGGTGGAATACTATGGAGATGACATGCCAAAAAAAAAACGACACCCCTTCCCCCTCTCTTAGTAATCATGTCATAGTTGTCAAAGAGCTGTCAGAACTTTGTTCAAATTTAAATATTTCGACGTTATTTCTATCTTAATAAGTGTTTTTTTTTTTATTAATTTGTATAAAAATCATGACTAAGTGTGCCAAAATTAATTGTAAAAACTCTTCAGTGAAAGAGCGTAAGAAAATATCTAATTTAAGTTTTCATAAGTAAGTATAATTTTTTTTAGAATGCTTAACTTTTTTTTATTATAGGTTTCCAAAAGACCCACAATATCTTAAAATTTGGTCTAAATTTGTGGGGAAAAGACCAATTTGAGCCTAAACCGAATAGCATGTTGTGCTCTATTCACTTCAAGGAAAATTTTTTTGATAAGAGTGAGTTTAGGGTCAGATTGAAGAAGAATGCTGTTCCGACAATAAATGAATGTTTAGTTAGTATACACTTTATTTACAATAAAACTTAAATAACTAACTTTATAATTAAACTTAAAAACCAACTATAATTAAACTTAAAAACCAACTTATAATTAAACTTAAAAACCAACTTATAATTACACTTAAATGACTAACTTTTTAAATAACACATAATTTAGAATAAAATTTCAAGTATTTAAAAGTAGTTTTTATTAGATCCTCATTTCCTATTATTATACCGTTTTGATAATAAATATACTGTATAATAATAAATACTGGTGATGTATTTTTATTATTTAATTAGATTTGTGGCCATCACTCACTGCTATGTACCTCCTCATCCTCATAATATAAAATAATATGCCCGCTCATGTACCACATTACAATTATTATTAATATTAAATGAACAAACATTAAATTGATGTTCCTTAATTTAAAAACCTGCCAACTTTGTTCACAATACACAATAAACATAATTTAAAACATATTACAAAGTTAATGATATTTAAAAATTAGTACCTAGTTTTGGAACTTAAACTAGTAGTTTGTGTATCATGGATCTATATTTAAGGCTTTATAACATACCAAATCTTTTTCCAGACTAACCCATCCATACATACACCTCCTCCTCCAAAAATCAGGATCCTATCAAATATTCTTATTAAACCAGCAAATCAAACCAGTCAGATCGAATTACCTGTACCCTCTACTTCTTCTCTAAATATTCCATATGAAGAACCGCTGACCCCAAAGAAACAAAAAATATTACATACACTCTCTTCTGTCCGGGCAACAAGTGCAAACAGAAAGCAAAAATTAAAATTGCTAAGACGACAACTTTCTCGAAAAGTAAATAAAATTGCCAACTTAAAAAATATATTAAATGATTTAAGTAAAAAACGTTTGGTACAGGAAGATGAGTTAGATATAATGTCAAAACTTGGGGGCCCCATCGAGATATGTAGCAGGCAATTAAAAAAAGTCTAACCTACCATTGCCTAAGAAGTATTCAGAAGAGCTAAAAGTGTTTTCCTTAACTCTCCACTATTACTCCCTGCTGCTTATAATTATGTAAGAAGAACATTTGACACTTGCTTACCACATGTCCGTACAATCAGTCGATGGTATCAAAGTATAAAAGGTGAGCCTGGATTCATAAGTGAGGCTTTTAATGCCCTACAGATTAAATCAAATTCTTCCAATGAAAAAATAATGTGTGCACTTATTATGGATGAAATGGCCATTCGTCAACATGAGGAGTTTGTTGGAAGCGAACGTAGAAGTTATGGTTATGTAGATGCAGGAACGGGTGCAAATGAAACTACGCTTGCAAACAATGCTCTTGTTTTCTTATTAAATTGTGTAAATGGAAGCTAGAAAATTCCAGTAGGATATTTTTTAATTTCAAGTATGACAGGTGAACAGAAAAGGGCTGGTATTAGAATGCTTAAAGAAATGTTATGAAGTAGGTGTTAGTGTTGTAAGTTTAACATTTGATGGTGCTTCTAATAATCTAACAATGGCCAAACTCTTGGGCTGTAATTTACATCATACAACTTCAAAAACTAGTTTCAAGCATCCATCAAATAATGAAGAAATTGTTATATTTTTAGATCCGCCACATATGCTAAAGTTAATTAGAGATACTTTAGCAGAAAAGTATTCATTTGTAAATGAAGAAAATAAAATTGTTGAGTGGAAGTATTTCAAACAACTTTACGAATTACAGCAAAATGAATCTTTCCACTTAGCAAATAAGCTAAACTCGCAACATATAGCTTTTAAAAAACAAAAAATGGAAGTTCGTCTTGCAACCCAACTATTTAGCGAAAACGTCGCAACTGCCTTAGATTTTTGTACGAACGTTCTACATATTGAAGATTTTAAAAATGCTGGGGCGACAATTAATTTTATTAGAAAAATGAACATTCTGTTTGACATCCTGAATTCACGAAATCTTTTGCAATTCAATTACAATAATACATGTATTTTTCTTGACTCTGTCGATAAATATATTAGTTCTCTAAGAACACATGCTGATGGTAAACTTCTATTAGAAACTGATAGATCCACTGGCTTTCTAGGTTTAAAAATATGCATTGCTAGCCTAAAATTACTATACAATAATTTAATTGTAGAAAATAAGTTTTTAAAATTTTTGCCTTTGTACAAAATTTCACAAGACAATTTAGAATTATTTTTTTGTTCAATACGGTCTCATGGAGGTTTTAACAATAATCCTACAGTCAGGCAATTTCAGTGTGCACATAAAAAAAATTTAGTTCATGTTGAATTAAGAGATAGTTTCCGTGGAAATTGTATTTCTTTGGAGGAATTAACTATTTTAAAGTGCAATATAACAAGCCAGTTAAATGTTACTTCAAAGAAATATGCAATGTCTGATAATATTGACGATTTTGAGAAAATGAATGTTATTGAAAACGATCATGATTATTTACCAGATCCAGTCTCCTCCTTTTCTAAATATATAATCACTTACATTTCTGCATATGTTGTTTATTATTTAAAAAAGAAAATCATTTGTGAACAATGTCTAGATGCTTTAATAAGTGAAACTAGAGATTTGTTTCTATTTTCATTCATTGATATAAAGAATAAAAATGGTTTGCAATATCCATCGGAAGATGTAATAAACATTTGTTTAAAATGTGAAAAAATATTATAAATTATGTAAGACTCTAAGAAAAAAATATCAGTTGATATCATCAGCACATTAGTTTTAAAAGAATTCATAAATTCTAATGTCTTTTCGAATATTATGCAGCACAGTTTGGACCAGTTTGTGTTGGATAATCATAGAATATTATTAATCAAGTGCATAGTTGATAAATATGTTAGTATCCGACTAACATATCTCACTAAAACTAGAGTTAATAAAGCTGCTAGCATAAGACATCAAAACAACAAAATAGTGTTGTTTAAAGGTCAATAAATATTTTTTTAAATAAAAAAAAAAAATTGTAGTGTCTTATTAAGAATGGGACACAGAAAAACTGAAGAGTTACCTATAATTTTACCAAATTTGGCAAAAGTTTTTGGTGTCATAAGATACGTTACACTTATTTAAACTATAATTATATATTTTTGATGTTTTTTAAGTAAATCATATAGGTAATTTTGTTGGGAAATTATAAGAAACTTCAAAATTAAAATGAAGAATATTCGCATTCTAAGCATAGTCTTATCAGACTCTTCAGTTGTTCTGTATCCCTTTCTCAATGAGACACCTTGTATATAAACTTCCCACTTGAACAATTTTATATTTTCTAAGTATGTACAATACAGGTGTATCAGAAATTAAAGCAAAAAGACAACTTATAACAAAGGTTTAAATTTAGTAATGTCAAGTCATCCTTGCACTCTAAAAAAGTACCAATAAAGAAATTATTCCTCCAATACAACCAAACAGTTATTTTTAGGATAAGATTTTGTGTTAAATGTTATCCACAGCCAAAGGGTTTCTTTTTAAATGGCATGACATTCAAAATTTTGGTAAAAACAATTTTCATCATGCACTTTTCTTGGAAATTCACAATGCATTATTAGTATTAAAAACACCAGTTTCTAAAAACTTTTTCACTATAACACTAACATTACTGATCAGAAAAAGTGGTTAAAGTTTTCTTTTTGTAATCACAAATCGCAACTGAATGCCTATTTTTAAAATAAATTATCTCTATAATTCCATTTGTATAGTTGTATGCTGTGCATCTGTGAGATTGTTGTTTATTATACATAGGTACCAATTATAGAAATCTTTAGTAAGTAGTTGCTTGCAATTCTAGTAATATATGTACCTACCCTATATAATTAATTATTTCAAACATAAATAAAACCAACAACTATTATCTGAGTCTTTTTAGTTCCGATTGGTTTTGACAGAGTAGTTTTGATCATGGTTTTCTTCCATCTACTTTTAACCATAAAGTCATACCTAGCTGAATTTTTGGTCTTTTTAAACTTTTGACTGTAGCGGGTCATATTTTTAATGTATGTCATCTGCAGCAGAAAGACCTACATGTTTTACATTTAAAAGTAATTAATTGTCCTTTCTACAAACTCGGCTGTATTTTTACTGAAATATATTTATTCACAATTCACGTTTGGTTTGGTAATTTGATGTCGTAATTCTCCTCATTGTCAGATTTTGACATTGGCAGCTTTGATCAAGACAAGAGAGTCCTTGAACGAAAAATCGTAGTTCGGGATTTAGTTTTAAAGCACAAAGAGATTAACAAATCTGATGCACAGTGTTATTCGAACGTTGATTTTCGATCACACAGGTCATATATCGGACGGGTTCGGCGAAGACAGAACAATATAATAATATTAATCTCTTTTATGATCTTGGCATCGGCTTGGTCGGAAAACGGTTAATAAATAATAGTAAATAGTGTACAAGTCATAATTGGACAATGTCATCAAATTCATTTCGAATCGATCATGTTGAAACAAATCTTAGGTAAGTAAGTCATTTAAAAGTTGTAATTCTGCATACGCACTTTAATTATATTTGAATACGACCCTGCTTAGTCAACCCTTTAAGCCACGCCCAGTGGGGTCATTTTTAATAAAACGTATCATATGCAAAACAATTGCCTCATGGCATCTCCATTAGTATTATACCTCCATGATCAAGCGGTAACGGGTGTTATTGACGTATTTGACGCGTGTGACGCAAGTGACGCAATGCAAGTGTGAAGACGATATCTAGTGCATGTAAGTCACAATATACTCTTTCAACAAGTAGAGGTATTTGTACAAACTTACTTTCCTAATTTGAACAATAATCATTCAAAAAATTACAACAGACCGACTATGTAAATTTGTTTTAGTGATGAAAGTACATTCATCCTCAATAGAAATGTTAACACTCAAATTGTAAGGTATTGAAGTGACACAAATCCTTACCTGTTTCGTGAAAAACATGTCGGCGCAGGTATTTTGAGAAACCACATACTTGGGTCTGTTTTTTTGCATTCTAACTTTGCCATTAAAGAATATCTGGAAATGGTACAATACGCAATTAGGCCGTTAATTCTTGAAATTCTTGAGGATAATTTAGATGAATTTGGTAACTTGGAAATAACGTTTCAACAAGACGGTGCTCCTGCACACTATTATGATGCAGTCGTTGGACCTGACTATAGGTATTCTCTGTAACAAAATAACTATATAATTAAAATTCTCTTTTAAAATTCTTTTATTAAAAGGCCAAGAACACGTAACTTCGAAAAAATATAAAAATCAAAAAATAATAATTTGTTGATGTTTCTTGTCTCTTGGTGTTCTGCTCTTTCTTTTTTCTTTCCACAGCTATCTACCACACACTCCATTGTTTTTCCACCTACTACACCACAAATCAAAAACAGATGTGACTTCCAATGTCATCAACTTTGAAGTTCTATGACATTGGCAGGAAACAGGATTGAGTCTCATGCCACCACGAAACATTCTAAAGTGCCATTCACATAACAAAAATAAAACGTCGAAATGACAAAGTGGAGATGACTGGTTTAAGGTTATAACATTTATCTATCAACGTAATTATGACAGAGAGAAGAGTAATATGTAGTACGAAGCACTACAATATTTTTTCTTTCCACAGCTATCTACCACACACTCCATTGTTTTTCCACCTACTACACCACAAATCAAAAACAGATGTGACTTCCAATGTCATCAACTTTGAAGTTCTATGACATTGGCAGGAAACAGGATTGAGTCTCATGCCACCACGAAACATTCTAAAGTGCCATTCACATAACAAAAATAAAACGTCGAAATGACAAAGTGGAGATGACTGGTTTAAGGTTATAACATTTATCTATCAACGTAATTATGACAGAGAGAAGAGTAATATGTAGTACGAAGCACTACACTGACACTTTTAGATTTGTTTTGCAAGGATACTTTAAATATAAGATTTAGGCTATAGTTCCTGACGTTATGACATTAAAAAAAAAGAATTGTTGAAGAATGTAGGGTAATTTTCTCTAGATAAAAAAATACACGTCAAGTCTTTATTTATAAGTATATTGTGATATTTTTACAAAATAAATTAAAAAAATTAAGTAGGTACATTAAATGTGTTTGTATATTTTCAAACTAATCCTTATATTTTCACTTGTGCGAAATTTGAACAATTTATGTTTTGGATGCAGTTCTCAACTTCTATCTCTATTCATTGTTCTTAAAAACATATAATATGAAATTATTGTTTTGTATGCCTAAAAATAAAGAAAAAAATATTGTTTTAGGAAGACTCCCCATAAATGCAATTCTGCAAAAGAGCATAAAACCGTATTTATTTAAACTGACTCAATTCTGACAAAAACATCAAATATGGTTCTATACTTTATTTGTGAAGTGAGGAAAAACAATTTAAACACGGAAATTATTGAAATGATCAGATTATCATCAATGTTTTAGTCACAAGACAACATAGCTGTGTGTTAATATGACGCTCTTGAAGTTTTACGCTGCTTTAACAGTATTGAATTCAATCACTCCTCACAAAAATGTAAAAAGCCGAAAGTGTGTCCATTATGTGCTGAAAATCATTACATCAAAGAGTGTAAATCAAAACATCACAAATGTTGCATGCATAAATCTAAGAGACCGTAAGGTTCTTAACGATCATGCTGTTTGGGAGCAAGAAAAATGTACGGTATATAAAAATTCTCTTGAAACATTAAAATCTCAATTATTTGCGATTAAATAGCAATCATCAGTTAATTTTGCGCCGCCCCTTGTAACTAAGTATTTAGATCCTAAACTTATTAGCAATAATGTAAATAGTATACATAATATCTTCATATTTTATCAAATCACTAGAGGTTTACGTTCAAAAACTAGTCAGGTTTATAATCATTTGTCTCAAAGTGAATATAAAGTTTTTGCGTTAATAGAAACATGGCTTGACTCATCGATCAAAAATGTTGAATTATTTCCAGGTTACTTTAGTGTATATAGATCGGACAGACAATATTCTCTAAGAGGTGGAGGTGTACTAACATCATGTCAAATTAATCTTTCGAATTATTCATTTCCTAGGTTTGGTCTAATTGATATTGTTATTGTCAAGTTAGTAGTTAATTTTAGTTCTACATATTTTGTTAATGTTTATATACCCCCTAAAACTACAGATTACGAAAACTTTTTTGAAACTTTAGATTTTTTATATAATGCGTCATTCTTGGTTGTAGGTTACTTTAATAATACAGATTATGCATCTCACCTACGTAATTCTACCTTTTGTGATAGACATATCTCATTACATAACCCATTTCATGGAGTTCTTTGCATTATCACAGAACAATTTTGTATACAATGAATATCACAAAATTTTAGACTTAGTTTTATGTAATAAGTTTATTTTGGTCGAGAGATCTCTGGATCCATTAGTTGCGGAAGATAAGTATCACCCATCACCCATGACTTATCAAAAGTTGACTGGCAATTTTTAGAAGTGTTTCAGGACCCCAATGACAGTCATAAAAAGTGATATAAGTGTGGCCGATAAACAATTTATTAAAAAATCTGAAGACGAAATATCCAATTCCGACAAATTTTGGTCATTTATTTTAAATAAAACACAGTTGACTCGTTTGCCCAGCACAATGGACTACAATAAAAATTACTTTGAGAATATCACTGAAATTATTAACAGATTTGCTGACCTTTTTTGTAAGTCTTACACTGATTCTACTGAGCCAAATTCCGAAGTTAACCTATTAAGGGGTCTATTCTGTAACAATTTCTTTATATTTAACGGCCTTTAAAAATATTGGCGGCCTTTAAAAACATTTTCGTATTCGTTAATTTACTTCTGTCATTATTTAAACAGATTTCTTTAAGATAGTCCTCTAATGTATTTTAAAGATCCGTTTAAATAATGACAGAAGTAAAGAAGAAAATATTTTTAAAGGCCGTTAAATATAAGGAATTGTTACAGAATAGACCCCTAAATGTATCAAATTTAAACATAAATTCCTTTACCGAAGATGAAGTTAAAATCAATAAAACCTAAAATGACTATGGGGTCAGATAATATTCCATCCTTTGTTTTGAAAGACTGCGCTTCAATTCTCGCTCATCCCTTAAAAGTTCTCTTAAATATTTGTCTCAAATTTTGTTCTATCTCATCTATCTGAAAATGCTCTAAGATCTGCCCAGTATTTAAAAAGGGTGATAAATCGGACATAGCACAATATCGTCTAATTTCAATTATTAGTAATTTCTGTAAAGTGTTCGAGATGTTACCTCAAAACAAGATTTATCATCACCTCAGTAATATTATATCAACAGAACAACATGGATTCATGAAAGGCCGTTCCACCGTTAGCAATCTTATAGCTGTAACACAGTACATTGCAGAAAATATCGACAAGAGAATCCAGACGGATTCGATCGGCTTGAATGGTATCATGTTAAATAAACTTTCATGCTGTAGATTTTCCCAATCACTGTTAAATTTATTTATTTTTATTTTTCGACAAAAAGCAATATGTTCATATTAACGGTTTCAAGTCGACTCAATATCTGGCAACTTCTGGTGTTCCGCAAGGTTCTAATCTAGGTAATTTATTATTTAACATATTTATAAATGATATAAGCAATATTTAGATATAAACTTTCTTCTATACGCCGATGATTTAAAGTTATTCTGTCGTGTCGAAACGGTTGAGGACTGTGAAAGGCTTTCAGATAATCTGCGACGTGTTGAGGAGTGGTGTCTCAATAACAACCTTCCTCTTATCTCCTCTAAATATTTTGTAATGTCTTATATCTTGAATCAATTCCCTTTAACTTTTAACTATAGCGTTAACAACACGATTCTTCAAAGACCGGTTACCATCACACATCTTGGAATTACATTTGATCCCACTTTATCAATAAACAACCATATAGAATCAAATCACTCAAACCAGGCCCATGACACTCCCTGGGCGGGAAAAAGACACGCAGCTTTTACTGCGCTGACGTTTTCGGGATATAACCTATCACTTGTCATAAATCCGGTTAAAAACTCGCTACCATGCGCAGGCAATCCATATTTCGTACACAAATACAAACTTTTGTTTACATGTTATCGAAGAAGTTTTTGTAATACATTCACAGCTTAAAAACGGAAAATTTGTTGTTTTGATAGTGAATTTAGATCAAAAATACCCCAAATACACTTTAGTGTGTGTTTTATCCTTATTGTTACGTATTATTGCTCGTTATATTTGAGGACATTGGAATAAATAGAGTACTAGAAGTAATCAAGCTAAAAAGGTGTCTTATAAGAAGAAAATACATTGCATTCGACTGATTTATGTTTAATATGTTTTCGTAAAGTATTTCCAACATGCTAGTTCCTTGAATGGTTGTAAATTGTAAGTGTATAAGTGATAGAAACTGATCTAGTGCTTTGTGCTTCGTTTTTTTTTGTGTTGGTGTCCCAGCCCAGCATTCCTAGCCAGCAGTAGTAGCAAAAACATTAATATTGTCTACATTCAACACGTTTACATGTACATGATTTATCAGCTAAAAGCAGAATACAATAGTTCTCTGCAAAATGTAAACAACGCTACAAGGAAAATTGCTCATGTATAAATTCAACAATTAAATCAAAATATATTATTTTTAAAGGACTTATATCAACTATTATGTTAATTATAAATATTTGTAACAAAATAATAGTTGTGTATTAATAAATCTGTTACTACTCCAAAAAATATATTGTTTATTGATTATCAGGTATCAAAAATGATGTTTCTTATTATAATTGTAATTATAATTTATCCGTCCATTTAACACTTACAAACATATGAATATTTTAAGTTGTAAGGATCCATAGCCTCTTAATTTTTTACATTAGACACAAGACCTGTGATGTCACATTAAATCCTGAATATGATATAAAGGATTTTGGAGTTGTCTTTCAGTCTAATTTGAAGTTTATTAACCATTTCTTACACATAACTAAAATAACAATAAAAGCTTTGGGTTTTTAAATCAGAAATACAAAAAAAAATTAGAATTACCACCAAAATCAGATTATATAATGCCTTACTAAGACCCCATCTTGAGTATGTTTCACAAATATGGATGCCCTTGAAAGCCACACATATTGATCATATTGAAAAAGTACAAAAAATATTTTTACCGTACCTTTATGCCATAAAAAATACTTGTACCTTTATAAGATCTCATATAAAACTATGCTCTATAGTTTTAAGATTAAATCTCTTTTACAAAGAAGAAAGCAACAGGCTGTGATATATTTTGTACTCTATTTTAAATAATATTAAGTACAAAGATTGTGATTTGATTGACTATATAAATTTTAATGTGGCAAAGATTAATCTAAGAATCCCAAGTAACAAAAAATTATTTAGTTTAGATCCAAGTAGTATATTTCCTTTTAACAAGATAATGGCTGTTACCAATGAGTTTTTTAGCGAGGTCCAAATAGATATCTTTAATGTTAGCCTAAGAAAGTTGAGGACTGTACTAAATTAAGTTCACTAGATATAAAGGTATGTTTTGTTTATAAAGTTCTTGTTACTTAACTCTACATGTAACTACTATTAATTTTTTATAGTATCCAATAAATAAATTATACCTTATGGCTGCTTTCAAACAATTCTGTGTGTAGTCACTCAGTTTAAAGTTAATTTTAAATTAATGAGTTTAATAAGAATGTCAAATAGTGATATGTATTGTGTCTATGAATTTGCTGTGTGTGGTAAATGGCAAATAAACATAACTTTGATATTTTTATTACAAGTGTAAAAACTACGCAAACCATATACATATAGTTCCCATTTTTAAATAAATTTATAATAAAAAGTAACGATTTTAGCCTGCCATACTTGAACTCATTCACTAAAACAAGTCACTGAGTATATATTTGTAAAAAAAAAACTACACTAAATATGTCTCCATTATAAATTTTTATATTTAAAACTACATAGATTTTGCAGTAAGTACCTAAATAACGTATAGAATAAATTTCTACAACATAGAAAACTTTTAGATTAGAGTAATTCTTAAGAAATAAAGCAAAACCTCTATTTTGTTACTCTAACCTTGTGTGTTATATATTTTCCTTGACAAGCTAACGTTATATTTTGAACTAAAAGTAATTAAACTTTTCACTAAAAAGTAATATTTCACATATATAAAAAAAATTTAAAACGGTTCTGCCTTCTCACATTTGCGAAGACTGCCCTGATATCTAATCTATTTTCTTCTTCAAAGTAATTAAGTTGTTCAACCGTTGTCTATAAAGGTATCTCACATCTCGCTCATACACACAAATTTGAAAAGCAGCAGACCAAAAATTCAACTAACCAGGTATACCAAGTCCGTGTAAAGAAAACTTTTCTTATCCCGAAAACGTCAAGTGTCAACTAAAATTTCTACTTTTAAAGATCAAACGTGCCGCCTCAGAGTGCCAATACTGATTGGTATATATACTGGGCTCAAACATTCTATAATAACTAAAGGAACTATAAACTTCCTAAAAGCAGAAATTGGTAACGAAAATATATTAATTATTGCTTGTTATCGATCACCATCATCTAACGCTGATGATTTCTTATAAATTTTACAAGAATATTTTGAAGGAAATCAGTCAAAAAAATACGAATACAGCATTTTTCTTGAAAATATAAATATAAACATTTTAGAAAATAATTACAATAAAACGGAGTACTTGAATTTGGATACATATCAATAATAAACAAACATACTAGACAAAAAACTTGTATAGACCACATTTTCCTTAAACTAAAAAAATATGAGTCGATTGATATGACCATCCCAATAATATTTAAATCAAACATTACTGATCATGATTCAATTATTCTGCAAGTCGTTTTTGAGGATGAAAGAAAAAATCAATTATCACAAAATATAAAGAATTCATAGATTACCCTAAACTACATTATTTAAGAACAATTTGTGGGACTCTATTTTCACACTAGAGGACCCAAATATTGCAGCAAATATTTTTATTACGGAAATTAAAACAATGCTGAAACATTGTACTACAAAAAAACTATGTACACGAAAAAACACTAGCTTTGCACCATGGCTCACAAATAGCCTTTTAAAGTTAATTAATAAAAAGAATAAAATGTATAAAAAACGATCCTATATCCTGAAAATATTTTATTAAAAGACGAATATACGTCATTCAAAAATAAACTTACAAATGAATTAAAGAGAAATAAACAAAATTATTATAAAGAACAACTTGAAAAAAATAAAAATAATTCAAAATATTTGTGAAACACGGTACAAGGACTTTGCGAAAGGAAAACTAAAAAAATGTAATATTGAAAAAATTATTAACGATACTGGAGTTTTATTAACTACTAACATCAGATAGCTAACGAATTTAATAAACAATTTGTCAACTTCTGGAAAACACTTTCAGAAAAAATTGAAAAAGACGCTAAGTATAAATGCAAATCAAACACTTTATCTAACTCAATGCTACTAACACCTACAAATTCTAAGGAAATATTTAATCTCATTAATGTTTTAAAAAATAACAAATCTCCAGGAATTGATGAAATTAAATCAGAGCTTTTAAAAAAAGTATCCTATCATATCTCAGATCCATTAGCTTACATAATAAATAAAAGTATTGAAAAGGAAATATGGCCTGATGCATTCAAAAAGCTCTATTGTAGTACCTGTTTATAAAAATGGAGATAGAACATCTGTTGATAATTATAGACCAATATCATTGATTAGTCATCTGGCTAAAGTTTTTGAAAAACTTATAAAAAATAGGCTATCATCATTCATAAATAGATACAATCTTTTGTTAAATAAAGAATATGGATTCAAAGAAAAGACCTCAACTGTGGACGCTATTTTAAATTTAACAAAAAATATATACAAATCGCTGGAAAATGGGAAACCTTGCTATGCCTATTTATAGATTTAAGTAAGGCTTTTGACACGGTAAGTCATCCGTTGTTAATCCAAACCCTAGAAGATGTGGGGATCAGGGGAAACGTTCTAACTCTTTTAAAAGTTATCTATGCACAAGAAACCAAGTGGTAAGAGTAGGGGATAACATGAGTGAAGAGGCATCTATTGAATATGGTGTACCACAGGGCACAGTCCTAGGGCCTATTTTGTTCAATCTGTATGTGAATGAGCTCTTTCACTTAGATACAACTGGTGAAATCATAGGATAGGCAGATGATACTGCCATTTTTTATGCAGCAGACACTTGACAACAACTCAAAGCAAAAGTAGACACTGACATTAAAGCAATACAAAAATGGTTTGACCATAAGCTCTTAACAATGAATTTAAATAAAATCAAATGTTTACCTTTTAGTTGTAACGCCAGTGGAGTAACAGACTTTCAACAAATTAACATTGAAATTAATGGAAAAAATTTTGGCATTACATCGGATGTCGAAATGAAATATTTGGGGATATATTTCGATTGTAACTTAAGGTGGGATAAACATATTAATCAGGTAGTAAAAAAATTGCAGCAAATTATTTACACTTTTAAACATCTAAAAGAGTTTTTACCTATTAGATGTAAACTGTAAACTGAGAGTAGTAGAGGATAGTTAGTGCAGAGTCTGTGAGGAGGCGGACGAAACATCCATTCACATTCTGAACTGAATGTGTAGCACTCCAGAATCCAAAGGCACTATATCTAGGAGGATATCAAATAGAAGAGGGAGATTTATCTAACTTGAAGCCACTTCAAATCCTACACTTCCTTGAGAAAATAGGATTGGAAGGGTCACTATAGGCATTGAGACATTTCCTTAGTGCAGTGGCGACAGAAGGGGGCACAATAGATATTTTAGGTCGCAGTGTATTAACACACCATTCTCAACATAACATACCTATTAGATATCTAAAACAACTTTATCTCACTCTTGTTGAAAGCCATCTGAGGTATGGAATTCCGATATGGGGCGCAGCTGCACGTACCTATATAAATACCCTTGAAACTATTCAAAAACGAATTATAAAAATGAAATAAAATGAATTTAGCTCAAAGCCAGAATATCACATAAAATACAACGACCGTTTCCCCTTCAAAAAAAGAACTACTCCTTTGGCTAATACCACAACAGGCATTGAATTACATCCGAAGGAAAAACAGTAGAGATAGAAATTAATTTTCAACACTCTCTACTTTGATTTTGCTCATCAAGGAGAACATCATTCTTGGACGAAACCGGCCGACATAAGAGAAGCATCTATCGACGATGTTACCAACTACATCAAATTTGTATGCTCGCCGACGAGCTAATAAGACAGGAATATCATTTTAGGATGATGCACAATAGACCTGATGAGGCATTAGTTACAGAAAACAACATGAGTGATACTATTTTGCAGAATATTTTGAGTATTCTTTAAATTCATAAATACAATTATATATTCTTTTTTCAAAACCCTTACCTGTAGTCCGCTCGCGAAACTCAAATTTATAACATTAAAAGCATGAACATGAACTTTTCTCTGGCCCATACAGCTGATCATATTAATGATTGGTTTATTGAATTTTAAATTTCTATACCATTGGCTTTCAAAAGCTACTTTCTCCATTTTTTCTGCCTAAAAAGATAAATTTTTGCTTTAGAGTGAACGTCCGAACTAAAGTTACCGACACACTCTTGAAATTACAATAATCAAAGATTTACGGTTTTCTAAATTACTTCAATTTGTTATTTTCCAGGCTCAAAAAGTTTTTAAATAAAACTACAGTGGTTCATTTATTTTAGAGTCTTTAACTTTGCTTAACAGCACAAAAAAATCTGATGTGTCCAACACATGACTTTCCTATCTAGTTATTACAGGCTTTTTCCGGTTATTTTCTGCAACCTATTGCAGCACCTCTATAAATGTTTAGAGGAGGATAACCTTAATATATACATTTTTCACATACATCTACCTTGAAACATTTTTCTATAGATATTCATTGAAAACGAAAATACTGAAAAAATTTAATTTAGCACTTTTCCTACAATTTTTTCATTACGGTCCATTTTAGAAAAATCATGTATAAACAAAAATTATAGAGATCGATATCGCAAACAACTTTTATTTCAACAATTTTCATAAAAATCAGAATTTTGCACATTTTGTCAAATTTCTCGAATACGGACCATTTCAGGAAATTTTTACATGGACCAAAAATTATAGATAATATTATTAGAAGTAACTTTTATTTAAACAATTTTTTTCTCTAAACATAAATAACAGATATATTCCATAAAATATAAAAACGGCCTACCATAAAGTACCCCCCAAATGTTCCAACTTTGTCCAAAATCTAATCATTTCACGTCAGGCCGAAATAAAACTTAAGTTTAAAAAATATTTTTTTCTTTATCCGTTTTTGAGTTTTCTTCAAATTTGGAAATTTATACATTTTCTCAAATATCTCGAATACGGTCCATTTAAGAGAAATTATGTATGAGATAAAAATTATATTACAAAAAAATATATTACAAACAACTTTTGTTTAAACAATTTTTATAAAAAAATATTTTTTTACATTTTCTCAAATTTCTCGAATATGGACCATTTTAGGAAAATTTTGTAAATAGCAAAAATTATAGATATTATAAGAAGTAACTTTTATTTAAAGAATTTTCTTCCCCAAACGTAAATAAGAGATATATTCTATAAAATATAAAAATGATCACCTATAAAGTACCCCCCAGATGTTCCGACTCTGCCCAAAATCTAGTCAGCTCATTGGACGCTGGAACAAAGCTTAAGTTTAAAATTTGGTGTTTTTCTGTGTATCGGTTCATGAGTTATGCGACACACACACGCACGTACGCACGCACGCACGCACGCACGCACGCACGCACGCACGCACGCACGCACTCACGCACGCACGCACGCACTCACGCACGCACGCACGTACGCACGTACGCACGTACGCACGTACGCATGCACAAACACACACACGCACGCACTCACACACACACGCACTCACACACACACACACACACACACACACACACACACACACACACACACACACACACACACACACACACACACACACACACACACACACACACACACACACACACACACACACACACACACACACACACACACACACACACACACACACACACACACACACACACACACACACACACACACACACACACACACACACACACACACACACACACACACACACACACACACACACACACACACACACACACACACACACACACACACACACACACACACACACACACACACACACACACACACACACACACACACACACACACACACACACACACACACACACACACACACACACACACACACACACACACACACACACACACACACACACACACACACACACACACACACACACACACACACACACACACACACACACACACACACACACACACACACACACACACACACACACACACACACACACACACACACACACACACACACACACACACACACACACACACACACACACACACACACACACACACACACACACACACACACACACACACACACACACACACACACACACACACACACACACACACACACACACACACACACACACACACACACACACACACACACACACACACACACACACACACACACACACACACACACACACACACACACACACACACACACACACACACACACACACACACACACACACACACACACACACACACACACACACACACACACACACACACACACACACACACACACACACACACACACACACACACACACACACACACACACACACACACACACACACACACACACACACACACACACACACACACACACACACACACACACACACACACACACACACACACACACACACACACACACACACACACACACACACACACACACACACACACACACACACACACACACACACACACACACACACACACACACACACACACACACACACACACACACACACACACACACACACACACACACACACACACACACACACACACACACACACACACACACACACACACACACACACACACACACACACACACACACACACACACACACACACACACGGACATCATCGCGAAAATAGTCAAAACGGATTCAGGGGACCTCAAAACGTAAAAATCCGTCGAAAACTCGAGATCGAAAAAAGTCATGATTCCTATACTTATATCTGTATACAGATAGGAAAGTAAAAAAGTATGTAACTACAATAGACGGAGACAATTACAGTCTGCATAAAGACAGTTTAAATTATTTTTTTGACCCTTTTTCATTACTGAGTTATGATGTCAATTAATGTATTTCACCAAATTTTAAATATGATTTAAATACCATGTCTCATTGCAGAATGAACTACGCTTAAAAGGTTATTTTTGGTGAATGATTCGAATATTAGAGGTCATATACTCACCTCTGCCGTAAGAAGTTGCCCAGGAACTATATAGTAAGCCACAAATTGATTAGTCAGGCTTATAATGTAGAATAGACTTTTGACAAATTCATTAATTGGTTGACTAAAAGATAAACGCGTTATAGTAAATAATGCAAATAATTTTAGTTTCGAAATTTTATTAAAAATAGTTAACCAATAATTTTGTTCTGAAACAATTTTCAACTAAGTATTTATTAACTAAAGACAAAACGTATTGTTCTGATTACTATATCGTGCATCCGGAAGAAGAAGGTGACATGTCAAAATTTCGGAAAATAGAGTTATTTTCAAAAATCGATTTAAAATAATGTATTCTATGATGAGAAAATAAAGTTACATGTTAGCTATACTTATTGACCGAGAGATGGCATATTGTCGCTTTACTGAATTTGGTTATTTCATGCAGCTCGTATTAAAAAGATGGTGTTATCTCAGTTTGACTGTGTATTTAGTGAAGAGCGCGTTGCGAATTTTCTGGAGAAAGGTGACATTTCAAATTTTCTCATGGCAGAAGATATTTTCCGTTTAAAAAAGTGATAAATTTAGTCATATAACTCTATTTTTGCTAAGGTAAGTTGTATTTTATGGATTTATTTATATTCAATAAGGTGACGAGCCGAAATGTTACTTTAATTTTTATAATTTTTTTATTTACTAAAGGGATATATTATCTGATTATTATAATCTTTTTCTAAAAATTATTTATATTCAATAAAGGACAAGCCAAAAGGGCCCCGCACTTTTTACATTGATTTTGGGTACTGGCAGAATTTGTTCAAATTTTAGTAGGTATGTTATTTTTCAAGTCATTAGGGGCAACTTTCTTATGGACCTCAAGTAGGCAACTCTACAGAGTGAGTTGTTAGAACGATTCAAAGTAAGGAGTACAGAATTAATATTTTCAAATATATCTCCACCACTCTTTAGTATTTCTTGTCTTTTCCATGAAACTTATGACATGTGTATATAGTTTGTTAATGCTTACTTACACTTTGCAAAATAAATTATACAGCGTGTTCAAAAAATTAGAAATATCAGTTACTGAAATATGGTGCATTTTACATGTTTTACCATAGTTAAAATATGACTTCTGGCCATTTCTTTATTTCATTTCATATTAGATAATTTTTATAAGTAATACAGGGTGTGATAAAACTACACAAACAACTAAGAATTACAAAAATGCATTTAACGAAAAATTGGTATACCTAAAATATTGTATAAAGTTTTGAAACGAATTCAGTTTTGCTCGTATTATAACCATAGCTCTGTTTATCTAACCAAGTCCCGTTCTAAGCCTACTTAAATGTAGAGACATTCTAATTGAAACCCCCTTTCTGATTTTCAACTTATCACTTCTAAATATAATTCTATTTTTGAGGATTTAGTAGGTTAATTTTAGTTAAATTAAAACATAAAAAAAACTTTTACAGTTTTTTGATATTTAATCCTTGCCAATTATTGTTTATCTATTCCATACCACTATATACTTTTATCTTGATATAAATTATTTTTTAAGCCTAAAACATAATTTTTTTTTATTTCTTTGTATATTAATCAGATTAATAATTATAAAAGGATTCTATAAGATAAAAGGTTGGCGAGTGTTAGATTAAATAACAGCTAAATTATCATGATAGGGTTAACATGTTTTTATCTTTGCAATTTCAGACTACATTTGCTGCGTTTGTTTATCCATATCGGATGCATCTGAGATGTTGTGAATCTTTGGTGCCTTCGCTTTTTGCAATATATTTGATATTTGCGAATAATGTGAAGCACACTTTATTTATAAAATAAAATTCAAGAGAATTCCATTACTAGATATTACTGAAAATGTAAGACTGATTCAAGAACTATATGCGCATGTGTGCTCATATTTCAAGTGTTTTGTGTTACCTGGAATCTGCACGATTCGAAAATTATATAAAGTACACTTTAAGTGTTTTATTAAGGACTATTTTAGATGTTGTTGAAAGATGATTTTGAAGGTGTGTAAATAGTTATTATATTTAATAAAACAGGTTTTTTAAAAATGTAGTTTCTTTTATATGGATTTACAATTTAGTGGAAGTCTAAAAATCTATGTAAAGAAAGTGTAATATTTTTATATTAATATTATTTGTCTTTCTGTCACACCCTGTATAAATAAATAATATTATCTAGTATTTAATATAACAAATAAGTGATCAGAAGTCATGTTATAATTATGGTAATACATGAAAATGCACCTTATTTCTGTAATTAATATTTCTATTTTTTAAACACTCTGTATGATTTATTTTAAAATGTGACAGTAGGCATTAACAAACCACATACAAGTGTAACTCATGCCATAAGTTTCACGAATAAAACATGAATTACTTAAGAGTGGTAAAGATATATATGAAAATATGAATTCTGCAATCCCTACTTTTGTCCTTCTGACAGCTCACCCTGTAGAGCTGCAAACTTAATGTCCATAAGAAAGTTGTCCATTATGACCTGAAGAGTACTAAAATTTGAACAAATTCTGTCAGTACCCAAAATCAATGTAAAAAGTGCGGGGTCCTTTACTTTTATTTTTTAAATGTTTTTATTCAATAAAGTGATATATCTAATTATAACCTTTTTCAACAAATTATTACGAGTTATAATGAGTATTTTTATATGTTTTGTTACTTTCTTTTCTGATAATTTCCAAATAATTATATGTATCACATTTTTAAGTCGTGGGTGTGAATAAAAGAGGTCGTTTTGTTTTAAGACAGACAAGAGTATACAATGTCTTATAAGAAGAGGACGATGGTAATTATGAAAAACGTGGTAATACCCAGTGATATACCTTCAAATACTTCAAATTTTGCTGACCTTTAAGAGGCAGTGTTTGCAGGTAATAATTTTTTTTTTGTTCAACCAAACAAAAAGTAAACAATTTTTTTAGACAACGGATATCCTGGGATTCAAGAAGTTGCTAATGTCCCCCCAAATAATATTACATATGTCACCCATAAGACAAACACTGATATACCTCCAAATATTCAAATATTTGAAACTCCTGTACAGACAAATATTGTTTTTCAGGAGACAGTGGTTGCAGGTAACTAATTTGATTTCTAACAATTTGTTTCCCATTCTTTAGGAAACAATTCTCAATTTTCAAGGGTTTTCCAAAGGGTTTTCCAAAGATGTCCTTAATAATAATATCACAAGTGTTGCCGGTAAGTCAGTACTTAAATATTACAAAATACCAAACCACAGAATAGAAGTCGTAGGCGTTCAACATCATCATCGAGTAGCTCATCTTCGTCAGTTCCTCCTCCATTTCGAAGTCCTTATCTATGTCAGTTCCTTATGGCAGCGATGATATCGTAGGTGATCCTACATACCAATTAGAAGGTGAGTCAGACATTGAAAATAAAGTGTCTGTCGAAGAAACAGCCAGAAAAAGAAAAGTAAAAAAATCCAACAATGAGGTTAATTTACCAAAAAAAAAGAGTAGTGCGAATTGTGTTGGTAATACAGCAATAGTAGCGAAGAAGAGAAAAAAGCTGTGTCGGAAAAATATGAAATTCACATAAGAGAGAAGGATTTAAGCAGAATAGAGAAAGATGCAGATAAAAACAATGAACAAAAGTTATAGTATATGACATGCAAGCCATACTACCATGTTCTGTTGGAGAATCATCCTCCTTCTTCAAGGGCGGCTCCAGGAGGGGGCTGTGGGGGCCATGAAGATATGAGATTACTGATACTGCAGATGGATTAAAAATGGTCTTTTACTCAGATAATTGTTCTAGCCAAAACAAAAATCAGTTTGTCTTCGCTAGTTACCTGATTGCAATAAATCATTTAATATAAAATACATTACATATAAGTTTTTGATGACCGGACATTCTCAAAATAAAGAAGATAGTGTTTATGCAACTATAGACAGAGAAATTAAAAGATACAAAAAATCAAATTCAATTTATGCTGCAGATGTCTTATACGCTCAGTTAAAAAACTGGCACCCCATATGTTATACATGAATTATGTTATCAAAATGTAAAAGACTTAAGGACGGGGTATCCCTGTGTATTAAAAGTGTATCTGTAGACCAAAAGTTAAATCGACAGTTTTCCGAATATGTAGTGTTTAAAAATCTAATTTTTGGCCAAATTAAAAATAAAGGTCTAACTTAGGTCACATTACTATTGAAAATTAATAAATTTATTATTTTCAATAAAAACCAATCGTGTAAAATAACCCCCTTTTATTTCATCTCAAAGGTGCCGTGTAGATTTATTTTAACCTCGATGTCAAACAAATAATAAAAAAAAAATGTAATACGACCTAAGTTCAACCTTTACTTGGAATTTGGTACACTCAGAATATTTAAATATTGTATATTTTTCAAAACGTGTAGATTTGAAATTTATAAGTCACTTTCTTTGAAAAAACATGTCAAAACGAATTTGGACCAAAAATGGCGTCTAATTTAACTCTAAATAAACCCCGAAAAATCAATAATTACTTCATGTAATGTAATAAAGATGGTGCTCCGATCGATAATATTTTGACTAGTATTTGATTATTTCCGTTTATATTATGTGTGTTTACGGGGGATAAACGAGATGATAATACTGCCTCTGATACTGTTTATATGATACAATTGGAAACGACCTTTTTTCATCGGCACTCTTTTTTCGCCGGTGACCTTTTGACACGCGCCTATTTGTTATGTTATGATTATCGGTTATTTATCAACTAAAAGTATAGGAAATTAGTACATTGTGAATGATATCATTTTAATGCTATTTTTGAAACTAGTTCAAAAGTTGCATTTAACGATACTCAATGTTTCATTTTACCGTCAGTTTTAGTTTGACTATCCGTCATTTTAAGTTTACAAAGCTCAGTTTCTATTCGAAAGTAAGAGAAACAGTCAAAATAAAATGCGAAAAACACTTTTTATCAATTTCGTTTATGTCAACTGAAAGCGACAATTGCTGAAGACGTAACAAATAAATTAGGTCAAGAAATAAAAAAATCTATACTATAAGTAACATACCATATATTATACCTGTTAAAATAAATCAAAAATAAAAGAACGTATCGTTGACGTATATACTTTTCCATCTGTGATTAGTGATTACCAATTGCAAATTACGTATGAACATGCTTATGCGCAAAAAACCATTATTTCAAGTACTTGTATGATTAAAGTCCATTAAATTAATATTTTTATAAATTTGCTAATCTTTGCACTTTAATTTTCATTATATGGGGTATCCAGACATTTTAATCCTCGTCCTCTTCTATTTAAAATTATCTCAGGTGCCATATATTCCAAGTAAAATTTTTCTAATTTTTCAACCATATTTAAAAAAAAAACAAATGGGTTGAAAATTAATTTTTTCAACAAATAGTGGATTTTCATCTCCAGTATATACTACAAAGTAGCACAATTTTCTTGGAGCTATACCTAGCTGTCCTTGAATCTAAAAGTATATAAAATCATTATTAGAAAATCAAACATAAAAAGAATATTAATATTGTAGTATCATTTCTAGCACATTTCTTAAAAATCATGAATTATTTTAACATATTGAAATTTTTCACCTAGTAAAAGTAGTTATGGTTTTCTTTTAAATGAATGTCACCATCTTCTATTTTTAAGCATGGAAATGGGTTTGAATATTAGGTAATGTGCGCCAATAATGTCAAATTATGACAATTCGCAGAAAACGTCAACTTTTTATTTAGATTTTAATGTGCAAAAGCCTACCTACTTTGGATATTAATCGTAGAAAAAATATATTCAGAATAATGAAACATTATTATTAAATAACAAGTTTTTTTATTGTCAATTTAATACGTAATATTATTTTTTAATTGCAAATATTTGAATGTTAAAATTATAGCGTTTAATTTTTTTATTTAATGACGAACTCGAGAGTGATAGAAAAAAAATACTACCTACCTTTAATGCAGGAAGTCGATGTCAATTTATCCAAAAATAAAACTGATTAAAATGTACACTAGGACACTTGGCACAAATAAATAAATTTTCTATTAAAGAAAATAACACTTATTAAAAACAAACAGCACAATAAAACACTTCAGAAACGTGTAATGTAATTTTGAAAACTAAATACCCGTAAGCTTGTTTGTAAATTTATAGACTCTTAACTCCTTCCCCCAGCCTTCATTAAGTATATTAAAAGTCGTGGACGTCATATTGGCACAGATATACGGTAATGTGTTATTGACAATCAGGGAAATAACTACCTAAGATAAGATAAGATAAATGAATGTTAAATACCTACTCATAATATCTATTGTAGGGTTTTTGTACTTTAATAGGATAAATATTTATGCGGGTCTGGAAATTCCAGGAAATGACAGTCAAAATTACCCAAAAACATTAGGTTAGTACCAACATCAGATAACAGATAACTTCGGTGTTTAACCAATTAATCACAATTAATATTCTTGAACATTCAAATGACAAAAACTTCCATCTTTAACCAATGAGAATATAGTTTTCATTCGATACTTCAAAATCACAATTTATTAATTAGGTAGAATAGTTTTAAAATATATTGCGAATTGCAACACGTCAATAAGCGTCCCACTCCGACTCAATGTGACGCAATTATTGTCGCAATATATTTTGAAACGACTCTATATTCGTGACTTGAAATTATAAACATCCCTCGTATTACTACCCGTATATAAACCAAATTATTTATTTTAGGAAATATTTATATTTAATGTAAGGCAAGATATCGTTTTGGTTGTTACCATCTACATTCTTTACTTTGGTCCAGGAAACAAAGTCAATTTTCGATAAAAATAAAATGTAATAAGTAGGTAATATTTTATGAAACAGTACAATAAAAGTATTGAAATAAAGTATGCTCATACTCCAAAATGAGTCCTAGAGTTAACATTTTTATAATATTATAAATGGCATATAAAACGATTGGACCGTTTTCACAATCGCGAAATAATTTTTTTTTATTTGGTGAAATCCCGGCAATTATTGAAAAATAGATTTTATGTTCAGGACTATTATTATGATTCTTCGAACTCAGTCTACTAAAAACCGGTTTATAATACAATATCCCCTAATAGCTAGTCGGTCGATATTTATAGTTACTTAAAGGTTTCTGTAATAATTTGCACTAATTCAATCTCTAGTCGGTAGGTAACAGCACCTCCTTGATTGAATCTAAAGTGACATAATTTTGTTCAGAAATTCCTAGGAGACGCTGTCCTTAAAAGCTTTAGCATCTGATTTGCAAATTAATTTTCCTAAAAAATTTCTATTGTCTGATGTTAAAGTTTTTGAATTAGATAGGAATAATTTGGAAACTTTATCCTACAAGACTTCATACGATGAAAAATTTTGCAAGTTCAAATTAGTATTAAAAATCGTAGAAGCCAAGAACCAAAGCAAGATATCAACCTTCAGCCAGCTTACAAAACAAAAGTTGGTATCTCAGATACAAAAAATGGTCCGATAAATCTAATTAAAAAAAAGTGTGTGCCCTTGTATAATATAAATTTTTTTGAAAGTTCGTAGATGTTGTTTCAAGTAAGAAGTTTTTAGTATTTTCTGTAATTAAACGTAGTTTCTTAGTTTGCTTATTTTAGAAACGGATTTTTGTTATTTATCTGACAAAGATAGTTTTTAAGTTGCAATGTTATGTTTTTGCTGTATTCCGTATGATAAAATGCTAATTAGTTGTTTATTTGACAAATACAGTTTAATTTGGTTGAATTTTATAGCATTTTTGAACAGAAATCCCTTTATATTCCATGAAAAATATAGAAGTAACTCTGCCTATTTTATATTCAAAAAGGTTACTTCTATCAAATTCTCCCTGATCTTATGACAAAAAATAAATTTTACAATTCAACAGAGGCACAAAGTCTGTAACAGAAGTCAAAAAATTATTATTCTAGCAATGCCTAACAATAATAGAAAAGACATAAACTTTAAACGCCTCTCCTGAAAAATGATTTTGAGATATCACTCTCTTCTTCCGGGTGCACGATATATACAACTCAGTGACTCAGTACGCCTTAACCTCCTGAGACCTAGTGTCATTTATATATAACATAAAACTAAGATAATTTTATCAGCGCCATCTTAGAAAATATAAGCTAACTTATATGTAAGTACGAAAGGAGAACTGTTTTACTTTACAATCTCAGGTGGTTGCAAAGAAATCTGTAAAAATATGTTCGGTATGTAGTGCATATGACAAATGGTGTGGTAACATGGCCGACCGTTCCCGAATTTGCTGTAAGTAACCTGACATTATTAAGAACATCATATGTTATTTATTTATGTTATTATAATAATAATGTGGTTTGATGAATACTTTACATGAATCGATAGTTATTTTTTGTAATCGATGACGGTATACAGTGTTTATCGATCATGATAGTTTTATGTCATACTGCTATTACACGGGGCCTTAGCCTCTATTGACCTTTTCTTTTTATGTCATACGGGTATAACATGTGTTCTTAACAACTATAAAAAAATAATTAGTAATATTTTTGACTTGACAACATAAAATAAAGGTTTCATTTATTGCAGCACTAAGTGAAAAGGAACTTGAAAAAGCTCTTTACGAGTCGGATATTAGTCTCTCCGATGAAGATGATCATCAATATGAACCTCCAAAACGAAGTGACCACAGTGATGACTCTGAAAGTTCGTCAGACACAGACACCTTGGAACATACTGAAAAAATTGGTTCAGAATCTGAGTTATCACTATCATCATCGATTGTACAACGCCCAAGTGGACCTACCAGAAATAACTGTGGACGTCGTGGTCGTCGGATTGCAACAACACGAAGAATAAGGCGTACTTCTAGTGCTCCAGCACCGGCAGTAAATGACGAATGGAAAGGTAATTTTATGCCCACAGAGAAGCCTCTTCACCAACCAAGATATAAGCAGGAGGACTGTCAGAAATGGACACCTGAAGATTTTTTTAAGCAATACATCGATAATGAAATGCTGGAAATCATGGTAGTAGCAACAAATAGAACATACGTGGAAAGGAAAGGCGTACCGCTCAGATTGACAATTAAGGAGTTAAAAACATTTATTGGTATTCTGTTCATTATGAGCACTATAGAACTACCAAAAATTAGAATGTTTTGGTCGAAAACGTATGGAGTTCCAATTATCAGAAATGCTATGACACGAACTCGATTTTTTATGATTAGATCCAATCTAAAAGTCGTTTATGACCCCGAAGTCACTGAAGCAGAAAGGGCAAACAAAATATGGAAGGTTATGCCTCTGTTTAAAAGTATATTACGGGGCTGTCATGTTCAAACAAGATCTGATAACATAAGTATTGATGAAATGATAATACCTTTTACTGGTCATTGTGGCATTCGTCAATATTGCCCAGGTAAACCAAATCCCGTAGGCATTAAGATTTTTGTGCTCGCCAATCCTAATGGGGTAGTATGCGATATGGTAGTATATTAAGGCGATTCATCGTTCTCTGCAGATATTCAAGCTACAATTATCAGTTTATGTGAGACTCTTGTGCCTGGCCATCACCTTTATTTTGATCGTTATTTTACAACGGTAAAACTCGCTGATTTGTTGCTTGAAAGAGGCTTTCACGCAACAGGTACTATTATGAAAAATAGAATTCCCAAGAACTGTATATTTTTGCCGGAAAATCAGTTTATGAAAAACCAAATAGGTACAAGTGAAATAAAGGTACGGGGCGATGGAAGCATTGTCATTGTTCGATGGTTAGACAACAAGCCTGTTACAATTCTTTCGACACTTCATGCGGCCAACAATCCAGATCAATGCAGGAGATGGTCTAAGCACAAAAAGGAATACGAACTAGTAAGTAGACCAGAAGTTATTAAAAACTATAATCTATATATGGGCGGCGTAGACCTTGCTGACAGAATGTTGGCAGTCTGTCCTTGTCGAGCACGCACCAGAAAGTGGACAATTCGTTTTATTAGCCACATGTTTGATTTGGCAGTTTGTAATTCATGGTTTCATTACAAAGACATCCAAAAGAAAAAATATATACCAGCCAAAAACATTCCCCAATTGAGGTCTTTTAAATTATCATTGGGAGAACAATTGATTGCAAAAAACACGGTTTCTTCTGATTCTGAGAGCTGCAGTGACTACGAAGATTTGGAACCTAAACACAAAAAGCGAAGGGTGGAAATTCAACCAATACCTGCCGAAGTTTTACGTTATCATAAAGCTGAACATATGGTCGATTATGGTGATAAACAAAACAGATGCAGGAAACCCAACTGTAAACATACTACGACAGCATTTTGTGTCAAATGCAAGATATTTTTATGCAGCACACAAAAACGAAATTGTTTTCTTCAATTTCATACCAAAAATTAGTATTTTTGATTTTTTATAAATTTTTATTAACTTTAAATATAGTTTGTTATGTTCAATGTATTCATTTTTAGTCTGAAAATATAAAACATCCTAAGAAATTAGCAATTTTTATTGTTCGTACTTATATCTACTGTTTAAAAATTTGGGTAACAGAGACCAAAAGTCATCTACTTATAGCATTTGTTCTGGTAACAGAGACCAGATGTTATACATATATGACATTGAGAAAATGCATAGTTTTCGCTGAAATTTTTTTTTATTTTTTTTTACTGTAAGCCGCAGTGATACAAAAGTAAACAAAGTCAAAAAAACCAAATAATATCAAAAAAAATATATTCAGGCCTCAGGAGGTTAAGGTACAGCTCTGTACTCGACAACGAGGCGGATAAAAGAATGATATGTGTCAATTAGGGTGTTTGTATTGAAACTGCCCATTCGTCCGCACGAAGCCCCAAGGAGACTGGCTCGCTTTTGCATCTTATCAAGAGAGCGTTGTACATTAGCTTGTTTATAAAGTTATTTAGTAGTTTTTAAATTGGTATTCAGATTAATCTTTTAATTAAAAATAATTAGATGATTTGCTTCATCATCAAAGAGAATTTTTTATTAAGAACTAATGTTCTCTCGGGCACATTAGTACATATTACCATGCTGTTTTCGACAAAAAAAACGCTTATTTACTTAAACATTACTTACCCACTTACAATAGCGAAAAATTCCACACAATTTGATAGTATAATAACTCCAATATATAAAAGCAGTCCAAGAGATATAGTATTGTTAATCTTTTTAACAAAACTAAAACAATATCAAAAAACAAATGAAACTATAATATTTAAAAAAAAAAACGGGTGCTCAAATTAAAGTGTTAAGGTAAAGTGGGGTAAGAGTTTACTAAAATTATGCAAGTTTATTTATGTGTACTCGTAAAAATTCAACCAAAGAAAATAATTAAATTTCTTGGCATCAGTACGTTACTTGTTGTCTTCCTAATATGCGGTAGTAGCAAAATCATTAAAATGTTAAAACTTTTTATTTTGTGCTATTTTTTTTAAGAAGGTATGTACTACACAAGTGTGTACTTGGTGTATATTTTGCTTATTTATTTTATGCATTTAAAGAGGTCAGGGGCATGTGTGTAAGTCTCAAAAGAACGATGTTTAATATGCTATAATAAACATTTATAAAAAAGGAAAATCGATCTATGAGTTACAAACTTTTTATTTAAAAATAATAATGAAACGTAAAAGTTACAATCGCTAAATTAAACTAAAAATCAAATTTAAGTATGCAAAAATAGAAAAAATACATTTTTAACCAATAATTTTAGATGATATTATAGTTTTATTGTATGTCATAAGCTGAAAAATTTAGTTCAAACCCTATTAGATTATGTTTAGTAAAGGTCGGTTTAGGAAGGGTTAATGTTATATCCTCTCTAGCAATAAAAGCACAATAATCTGGATATTTCCACGCCAAAGTTAAAGAGGAGAGGAGTACTCTTTTGGTAAATTTAATTTCCAATTCTTCTTCATATTTCTTTGCCTTAATGACTTGACCAACATAGTACTTTTTAAATTTGTTTCCTAATAAAGCCACTAACACCCAGTCACCTTCATCTATATCTGTCAAAAGTTTATCCATTTCCGTCATGTATGCATCAAGTTCTTCCATCTCTGTAATCTCTTCCTCTATATCGTCATCACTGCCATTAAATATAATATTTTCATTTGAGTTTTCTCCATTTTTCTCTTCTTTAAAGTTTCGACTTTTGCTTATTTCCATGAGACTTTAAACTTTATCATTTGTTATGACCTCCGCACCTTTAGCCACTCTTCGTTTTATTACCTTTTCAGTAGGATTTGATTGTTTAACCGTAGCCAACAGTAATTCTTGGAAGTCTACAGGTTTTCTACGTTTCTCTCAGAGAGACCTGACTGTAGCGAGTGACTCTGATTGTTATTAAATACCTGATCAGGATTACGTTGTTGGTCCTTCCATCTCTTATTCACTGCAGCATCATATTTTTCTTTGGTAACTACGTTAGAGTTAAAAGGGTAAATGTCACCTTTTCTAAAACCGTTGCAAATTATCTCAGGTTCTGTTTCTTTCCAAATTTGCCCTACTAATGAATTGAACTTCTTTTTGGATAAATTTCTTCCCTCATTATGTGTCTACCATTGGACAAGTGTTTGATCCCACTTTACTTTTAACGACTTAAAAATGCTTAAATCTAGGGGATGTAAAATGTGAGATGAATGGGGCGGAAGCTTAAGGATTGTTACTCTATTATCGCGGGCAATTTTTATTAGTCTGTCATCGACGTGAGACACGTGTCCGTCATATATAAGTAAGACGGGCCCTATCAGGTCCAAATACTTCTAATAAAGTTTTTTCGAAGTAATTTAAGAACAGTTGGGATTCCATCCATCCATTGGCAGTCGCGGCATATGAAGTTCCTGGGTATTCGTCTGTAGAAGGAGCAATCCAGTCATCACACATATTTTTTGCTTTAAACATGATCAATGTGGGAGCTTTAAATCCATCAGCGCTAACCTCCATCAGTACAGTGGTATTATCCCTTCCAGATCCATCAGTTGTTTGCGATGAAGGTGCTCCCGTGTTTCCACTACTTTAGTCTTTGATGGATCCAGAGAAAAGCTGGTTTAAACTAGATTCCAAATTTGAGGAGGTTTATCGTGTAAGTTAAATTCGTCTCTTTCTTCAATAGGTCAAAATAGTTATTTATAATAAAAGGACCCAAATACTTTTTCTTGCGTATTCCACCGATTGAGATTTTTTTATTGACAAAAATGTGTCTCTTGGAAAACCCCAAAAACCAATCTTTTCCCGGTCGCCCATTCTTAAATGGTGTTTTGAGGTTATTTCTAGTGAAATATTGCTCAACAGTATTAAAACTGTCACGTCGTGTTAACCCCCACCCTCATTTTTCCATTGTGATTAAACATTCGGCGAGTTTAGCTTCTTCATTAATGGGAATTGCCGTGGAGCTTCCCATAGATGAACTTTTCTTGCCTCTATTTCCTCGCCTGTGGTAACTAAGTGTCATCTGGGGGATACCGTATTTCTTATGAGCACCGTATTGGGTAATTATTCCCCTATGTATTTTTACCAATGCTCTCTGAAGGGTGTCCTCATCGTAGGTTGAACGTTTGTTAGATTTTTTTTGGTAACAAGGAACCATGGTTTCCTAAAATATAACAAAAACAGGTTACTTATTTTATTTAATTGCCATGGGGCAAGTGTGTAGTATACTACACACTTGTCCATACTATCTACTACCATGGTATAAAAAATAAAAGGTAGGATATCAACAGTGTCAAAAATAGGACGGCCACGCGCATGGCGTCACGCGTAGAGTTTGTATAGGCGCGAATTTAAAAATACTAACGAAGTGTGAGGAAAATATATGCTAACTTATAGAAATTTGATGAATATTAAGGATAATATTTTAGAAATTACATGAAATATCTATGGATATTATTATGGGATAGTTAAGGAAAGAACTATGAAGGAACTTAAATGCAAATACATACATAAAAGAAATATTTTTTTAAACAGTTTTTTCTTTTTTTTTTTTTAATGATTTATTTTGTTTATACAAATTCGACTTCTAAAGAATAGTTTTTATAACCAGGATAATAAAATAAGGGGTATCTTCGCAACTCGAAACTGGGGATTCTGGTAACAATTTCACATCTGGATATGCTGGAAATTTTTACCTGATTAGGATTTGCAACTCATTTACCTGCATTATTTTACCCAATTGAATAAAAATAAGTTAATTTTTTTTTATATAATGCAGACATTCATATAATATAATGCAAAACATAAAAAATGTACCAATACAAATAACTGTTACAATACAAAATTAAAATAATATGTCGCTGCATTTTTCCTGGACCTAGTGGCTGACAGTTTTTTAAATCATTTATCGAGTACAAGTCGAATTTTTTTTTGGTAACATTTACAATTTTATTTTTGCTTATATTGCGAAATTTTTAGCCTTCAAAGGGTAGAGTCTTCAGTTTAAAAGTCCCAAGTTGTGGATTAACCATTGTGATTCACACTGGTTCATTATGTGAAGTTCTGATTTAAGATCTCTTTTATAATTGGAAGGTTGAAAGTGCTTGGAATACATATGAAAATTTATCTGCAGGGTCACAAGCCACTGCAAGGGCTGCTCCATGCCGAATTTTCTTGGGAAGGATGGTAGAATTGCCTATTTAGCATATTTTTTTTTTTTAATAAAATGCTCATGGATTTTAAGAATTTTAATCTAGGGAACGGCATGCTCCCCTGGGCCTCCGCTGGAGCCGCCCTTGGGCTACTTCTAACTAAGCTCTTACTGTCGAGGAAAGCGAGAAACCGTAATATCTTTCTTGAATCCTTTCCTTTAATTGTTACTGTTACATCCGTACTGCAATTTTTCAATGTTTTTTATTAAAACCACTCACAGAGAATAAAGTTTACAACACAATATAATACAAATATCTGCTTAGTATCTGTTCATTATCTTATAAATCACTATAAACGACTCACAAACCACTGCAACATGCGTCTGTCATATGATATTTATTTCACGCCAGCTCTACTAACTCTACGCATGACGTCAGCGCCGCCATGACACCATGCGCGATATCCCCCCCTGATCTACTACACACTTGAACACACATGAGATTTCTGTGAGGCAACTTGTTTAGTAAATAAAATTTTTAGGTTATATCTAAAAAATACCAAAATATTTGCAAAACTACGAAAAGATTTACTTTTTCAAGTTGCTATATCGATTTAATTGATAAAATCATTTTGCTTTTTAAGGACGACGCGACGGCAGATTAAAAATTATTAACCAAATTGTGTTCAGTGCCCACACTGTCATGTGTTTTCTTTGGATACCAATGCGTGTCTAGGAATTATTTGAGCTCAAACATTCTACATTAGAAAATGACATAACATGTAGTTGTACCCCTTGCTCATAGATGGAGCCACAATAACCTCACTTACCCCACCTTACCTTACAGCCAAAAATATGCATTTTATAAAAAAAAGTTTTAGACAAAGGTTTTATAGTTTTTTTTGGGGGAGGGGGGTAACATTTTGGCTGAATTCGTTTTTTAGAGCTGATCATTATATGATCATATTTTGGCGAATTATTTTCTTTCAAATATGGACCCAATTTTTACATATTCCTTTATAAAAAAATGTTTCCATTAAAAGTTTCTTATTTTTTTTATAAACTTTAAAAATATGTAAAAAATGGGATCCGATTTTAAAAAAAAGTTGGCCCTATTATGGTCAGCTATAAAAAAAGAATTTCAGCCAAAATATTTCTCTTAAAAAACTATAAAACTTTTTTTTTATAAAATATATATTTTCGGCTGTATTTAACTGTAACACTTTAATTTGAACACACGATATATAAAATACCTACTTTAGCAAAAAATTGTGATGTTCTATACATCTTTTTAATTTCTTTCGTACTAATAGTTGATCTTTTTCATTTAAAGGTGTACTGGCTAACACCCTTTGAATTTCTTTGTTTAACATTTTAAACTGAATGGCCATCAAAACTATTGTTGATCCGAAAAAGGCATCAAATGAAATACAACCGCAATATATGACGACCATCGTATATTGCTCAACTACAACTATTGGATAATAATAATATTTGTTTTCTGGTATATAGCTTTTAAACGGTAATGTCTAGAATGAAAAACAATGTAAATACAAAATATTTAGTAAAATCATACAATTTGAAGGATTAATCAGATCTGTGATGATATATGGCTGTGAACCCATGTTCCAAATAAGTTCCAAATGAACATTCTTTGAGCTAGACTAGAGTTAAGGCAGGAAGTCATAAACTTAAATCAGGAAACATATCAATATTACAAACCCCTTGTTGCAGTAACGGCCTCAATATAATCATTAAAGACGTCGGTACGGCAAACGCTAAAAAATATCCCATGATAGTTTTCAGATACCACAAATACTTCAAAATTTGTTTTTTCTCATCTTCCTCTATCAGTTCATCGACATTCCAAAATTGTTTGCTAACTTTTAGTAAATCGATTATTTTATCATGCTGTTTGCAAAACCACAGAAGTTTAATCAAAATCTTAAACAGGAGAAATCTATTAAAATAACTTAATAATTTCGTCAGGAGTAAAGTGGTAAAAATAAAATTTATTGCATAGCCTAAATGCTAAAATACGCTTCTTTTTTAATTGTTTTTTGACTTTTTTCTTCTTTTTGTCGTCTTTTTCTTCTGCGTTTTCTTTTTCTTTTTCTCTTTGTCATCTATTTGGAGAATGCTAATGGACATAACAAAAGTGCATTCTTAAGTACAGACACAGATACGAAAGCTGACAAAGAACATCAAAATTAAGAGAGAGATAAATGGCCATACCCATTTAAAGGTCCCTCGTAGCTATTCGTTTTCACTCGCACAGTTCCGAAGGCAAAAGTTGTGTCATTATGCAAAGTTGCCGATGCTCCTAGGTTTTCTAATGTTATGTGACATTGGACTTTAAGTCAAATGAAAATGTACATACATTTTTTAGTTACCACAGACGTTACATACAAATAACGCATAATTAAAATCCACTAAACATAAAATAATACAAAACCATTTAAAAGTTTATACTTTACATTTATTAATGACAATCAATGACACTTTGAAAAACGCGTGAAATTTTTATTTTTTATGTGACAACCTTGCTTAGGATTCTGTAAGTAAGGTGACATTTCTGTGACATTCAGGACAATCAGGACCGGCCGTGGCGCTTTGGACAAAAATAGTGTGTATTTGTGTCTAGTCTTCTTCTGTAAATAAGTTATTAGTGAATCGAAGAATATACGCCGTGGTGGCATCTACGATACGTATAAAATGTCTTCGAATTCATAGTTGCAAATTTATGAACACTTTTCTACTGCAACTTCCATTTCAGGTAGCAGCATTATGTTTATTCATTTGGAAGCTTATGATATCAAACCATTATTTAGAAGTCTAAAAACACCAAACGAATATTTTTCTCAATACATTTATCTGTTGGAATATTTATTTTTTGAAAAATAATTTAACTTGTCCTACACCTGGAAATAATTCGTATAATTTATTTAATACAGTTCAAGGATTTAAACACCCTTGTCAGCATTTTTCTTATAATTACCTTTTAAAGTTATTTATTCGTCTTCGAATATTTTACCTCATAAGCTCCCTTTAATTTTTAATTTATATTTGTTGTAGCAGCAACAGCAATACACATGAACATTTCTGAATTGTATTCTAGTAAGTAATAAGTTTATTTATGTTCAATATTTTTTCGATACAAACACTAAAAAAAAATTTATTAGCACAAAAAAATATTTTTCTTTATTAAATAAGAAAAAACTTATTTTTTTAAATATAAGATTAAAATAACACGTAGAACAATTTATATTAATATATTGATTTATAATTTTTCATAATATCATTTATCCTATATACAAAACGATTACCTATATACTACTCGAATGTGTATGTATGTAAATATGTACCTACTAATCTAAAATTCCGTAATTATAGTCAATTTTTATGTATGAGAGAGTATTAAAATAATAAAGCGTTCATAATCCATAGGCGTACCACTTCTTTTAGTAGACAGTTAAAATATTTTTTGAAGTTATTCCTCGAGTATACACTTATATTTTCACCTAATTAACCTGCTTATAACTTCTAAACAGCTGAAGGTAAAAAAGTGCAATTTTTTCTAAAATGTTTTATTTTTCCACAAGGTATGTTAAGAACATTGTGTCAAACGGGTTATGTAGATATAAGGGTTTAAACTTTGACTTTTAAACAACGTTACGTTCATAAATAATAATTTTAATATAAAAACTACTTCTTACCTACAAATCCAAATCAGAATCAAAATCAGAAGATGAACTGTCGCAACCAATATTTACAATGAGTGGCTCGATCATTTCATCAGTAATATTGTCCAACTTCCACATTTTCTCTTCTTCTTTAATCGTATGAATTACTGCCTTTTCCCAGTTTTCAGGCTTCACATTATTTACAGCCTCCAAAAACAACTGTTTAACATCACTCATTTTAAAAGAATTATTTTTTCTTGAAACTTCTCCCTTTATCTGTGCCCATATCAGTTCAATCGGGTTTACTTCGCAATGATATGGTGGTGATCTAACCACCGTCATCCCACGATTTTTTGCAATTTCATCAATTTCATATTTTTTGAATTTCTCTTTATGAAGGGAACACAAATAATACAGTTCTTTTCTCACAGAACCGGGATGGAACTTAATATTCTTTGAATTTAGCCAATTCTGTAAATCTTTTTTTAACCACTTGGTTGTGGGCATTTTTTCTATAAGTCTCGAGTGATAACTTGCATTATCCATTACTACTATACAATTCTGAGGAAGAAGATCTATAATTTGTTCGAACCACTCTTTAAAGACATCAGCATTCATGTCCTCATGGTAGTCACCGGTACGAGTAAATTCAAAAGTCAATAAACCACCTTTAACAAAACCGTTTGAACTACCGATGTGTACTATTATTAGTCTGCGCCCCTTTCCTGATGGTGGATTTAAACCAGTAGATAAATTATTTAAAAAAGCCTGTCTTCGACTTGTAACAGTTTCATCTTGCCAAAATTTATTTGGTTTATGTCCCTCGTTGATCCATGTTATCTAAATAAAATATATGTCTTTTTTGGTTTCTCATTTATTTTATAGTCCTTAGGTAATTTCTTCTCCATACTACAATATCGCTTCTTTCTATTAAAATAGACTTTCTGGAATGCTTTTTCCATAGAAAACCTATTTCTTTTAAAAGTTTCTATAGTGTGCTTCGACTCATTTCAGGGTAATCCTTATCATCTCGAACCGTGGCAAGAACTTTGTCTACTGTCGGAAATTCTTTTCTAAAGAAGAACGCATGCACTTTCCTTCAAAGTCATTCTTTCAAAAGATTTTCTAATTGAAATTTTGGTTTTCCTGGAGCTTTACGTGCTGTTTGAAACTCGCAACATTTCTCTTCTTTAACAACTCTGTAAATCGTAGATATCCCAACACCAAGCGTACTATTAACTAATTCCACTGTGTCATCAACACTTTTACATAAATGTTTGTCTGTAAATGATTTAAAACAATTAAATATTAATGTTTTTTCAATAACTGTTAAAGGACCGATTTTTTGTCGTTTACGCGGCCCTTCCAAATTTTCCATGATCACACTAGAATTCACACTGCACCTTGCAAGTTGCAACTAAACGGCATTTAGTAAACTGTCAAGAATACACAACTTGGACCTCCTTACTAAATGGAAAACCTATGATCGCATTTTCGCTGAAATTTGTTGGGAAGGTATTTATCTACTTATAATTCGATTACTATAAGAAATTCTTGGAATTAAAATAAAACAAAATTGACAAATAGGTACTTATTAAAAATAATCTTAAGATACGGCTATGTAATCTTTAATAGACAGGGCTTTTGGCCTGTCCAAACCTTTTTCTATTGTTCTGTACAGCTTATGTTTATAAAGGACCAATAAAAGATCCAAAACTTGTAATAGCTCAGGTACATTTATTACAATTTTAGGAAATATTTAGATTATTCTGTAAAAATATTTAAAATGACTGTACTAAGTTTTGCATTAGAAATGCTGTTTTATTACTCTCTCATACATAAAAATAGACTATAGTAAGGGGCTGCAAATCTGGGCGGAAATGAGCCGGGTATTTTGATTAACCATAACCGTGGGCGGAGATGAGCCGAAAAAGGTTGCGGGCGGAGATGAGTCGGGCGGAGATGAGCCGACACCAATCATTCGAATGGTAAATCATTCGAGTATTTGATTTTTACCATCATTCAAATTATTTCGATTATACTAATATCATTCAAATTATTTAAAATGTCTGAAATTGTAATAAACGAACGAGAGTGGCTTCAGGAGAGGTATTTTAAAACCATGGTATCTCATTTATCTCAAGATTTTCATGAAAAATGTCATATGTCAACATGGAAATAGTATTTTTAAAGCCAGTGAAAACTAACTGACTTTCTCGCGCTTTTTTTGGAATAATTAAAATTCTCCTTAGAATTCCCCTAAGAATTTTAATTCCCACTGGCTCTCAAAATACTGTTTTCATGTCATTTCTCATGATAATCTTGAAAGAAATAATTTCTCTCGAGTTTGAAAATAGGTCCCCAGGTGACTGGTTGAAATATGGAGTAAAGTAGGCCGCCAAAATTACTTATTTCTCACGATACACATGTAACGTTTTTGCATCTTCGCTTTTAGCGTACCGCGTTCTGATAGGATATAATCCTACCTAATCACTGATGATGGCAACTAATAAATCATTCGAATGATACGATTCGAATACTCGATAAATTCGATTTTCAAACTTTCGAGTATTCGATTATGATGATCATTCGATTATGCCCTTCACTACTTTACATCTGACCCTTCATTAATTAATTAATTCATGAAGAATTTGATAGATATAAAACTGAAACCAAATTTAATGAATATTCATGAATAAATGTTTTGTTTTGCTTTTTCATCAAATTATACTTTCAAGTTCAGAAGTACCAACCTACCAAACTATTTGTTCAATATTTATTTTATTAGGTTTGTGGCTACAGGCGATAGAAGTGTATTTTCCAGCTAATAGGCTGTATGCAATAAGTATTACATTAAACCATTAATTACCTAAACCAACCCTGGCATCCAAAACGCATGTTTAAAAGAAAGTCATATTTAGTAAGACTGATTGAAAATAATTAAAATTGGCAACACCTATGCCATACCCATTTAAATTTCAAGGTTATAGAAATCTTATTTCAAAATTCTTTGATCTTTTGCCGGGTTTCGCATCTGTTGTGGTTAATCAGCGTTTTGATGTCCTGTGACAGACTGAACAAAATATTATAATGAAATATAGTAAAGAGAAGCCACTTACATGTAGGCAAAACATCAAAGCCTGCATGCCTTCTGTAAAATCTAACAATTTTAAATTTTCTTCATAGATAAACAGCGCGATAACCAGACTTGTAGTAGTAGCAATTGATCCAAGTGCAATCAGAAGTAAAACAGTTTGAATAAAAGTTCCATGGTAGCGAGGATGACTTCCAACTACATACGCCAACCTTTGGACAACTTTAATGTTCCAGTGATCCATCTTGAAAGAATAGAAATTTAATTACTATTACAATATATGGTTATGGGAGCTATTTTAAATCCTGCTTCCGTTGTCGTAAGCACCAAAATGTTATACTAGGAATGGATGGAATGAACTAACATGGCTTTCAGTTGAATTTTAAGAACATATTTATAGGGACAGTATTGTACGAGTAGTTGTACATGAAGATACGGTGGTACTTGGTAGAAGTGAAACTGTTATAAATAGTAGCTCGGCTTCAAGAAACTATGGACCTTTGATGATGGAAGCTTGGAATCACGATGAAGAAATTGGTCGAGGAATACTGATCGGAAAGGGATTGGTCACGTCTACTAACTAAATTCTAATAGTACCAGTAAGATGGTTCATGGAATGCGGCAAAATCTGGCTCCATAACCCAAAGAAACAAGAGGGTTATTCTCGAAAGCTTTAAAGGTTTAGATCGTTTTTTGATTAATAAATTTAACTGGGTAGCATATTATCAAAATTAGCACTCTAACTAATCTTAAGATAAATTATTTATTTCTTGTTTACATAATTAATATCAACTTCTCACCTGAATACCGTTAGAGATACACAGCGTTTGATATATTTTTGAAGCCACTAAAGCAAGACAATAAAATAAAATTCGATACATACAATACTTTATATCAATTTTAGGTGTATAGACTTTATAAATATTCAGCCTTTTCATAAATGTCTAAGTGATTTGTAATTAGAAATGTCCACAAAATGTATAATTGCACGTAACTGAAGTGTTATTATCTTTAATTAAAGAGAAATGAAAAATACGTAGTTAAGATCAAACGACATTTTTTGTTAGTTATTTTCCAGATCTTTCAGATACCCTCTGATGGATTAACTTATGGACTTAAAAATGATTTTAATCAATTTATTTTTAAAGGACTACTGACGATCCTTATGTTTATTGACTACCATCAGTGCCGATTAGGATTCATTACAGAGGATCTTTATATTATTCCGACAAGTTGAAGTTTTTGTACAAACTTTCTTACTCCTAATTTTAACTATAATCATTTAAAAATGATCATACAACCGGTTAAGTTGCTTAATGTTAACCATTCCTGGTCTGGCCATGCATTTTTTATTTAATTCAAAATGATAAATATTAATAATAAACCAACCAATAGTGACGCCACGAGACGAGAGATTCTCGTCTCTCGTCTCGTCTTGTCTCGTCCCGAACGAGACGAGAGAGACATTTTCTCTCGAAAACAGATTCGAGACGAGACGAGAGAGTGTCATCTCTCGACGAGAATTTCTCGTTTTTCTCGAGCTCTCTCGGGCTCTCTCGAACAATTTTCTCTTAGCTTACTTAAAATTTTCAATTGCTTATCGTAATTTCAAATTTTAACATATTAGATTTCGAGATAGTCAAAAAATTAACTATAACACACCTATAACATATATATATATATATATATATATATATATATATATATATATATATATATATATATATATATATATATATATTTACATCTTTCTATCAATCCCAAGCCAATTGGAGATTCTATCAAACCTGAACCACCCAAAAATAATAAAGTTGGATAAGTATATTTAATGTATATTGGAAACAGAGGGTCTCTTTATCTGTAATATGAAATGTATACTCTGAATATTTCATTAAAAAAATTTAATTTTTCTAAAGATTTTACTGGACCAGTGCAATCCTGAACCATTAGAAGATTGATACAATCTTGAACCATTTTATACAGTTTTGTTCACACTAATCATACAATTCTGAACCTTCGCTCAGTTGCCAAATGTAAATTAAGTATGAAATCTACGATTTAGTGATAAGAGAATAATCATAAAATTTAACTGTTTATATAATTCTAAACTCTGAATTGAAATTTAAAATAATTTAAGTTGGATTATGTACACATTAAAATCACTCTTGTGGCTAGGGCAGTTTGGGTCGAGATATTAAGAGCAAACTAGATATATGGATGTATTTTCTCATAAATAGGAAATCCGATAAAAAAAACTTTTTAAATAAAATACTTACAATCTACGATTTTTCCTTACCTTTGCAATTAAAAAAAATTAACAGGTGAGATAAAAAATTAATTTCTGACATTTTACAATAAACCAGATTTACAACGCTTTCCTATAAAAATCTTACCCCCCACCATCCCATAGAGGGAGAGTGGGGGTGACATTCCCAAAATATTAGGTTAAAACTTTTTAAATAAAACAGTTTGAATTTCAAAATTTGGTCAAAATGATAGGGGTAAATTTTTATAAAAAAAAGTTGAAACTTATGTCTTTTACAAATGTACCAAAAATAAGAGTTTTATCTCCTCTGTGATGATTTTTATAAATAATATCAAGTTGTTTGTTGCCGTTCATTCTGATAATCAAAATTTTATTTGTAATCATACCACATATGGCTGACAATTTAAAAACTTACAAAAACTTATATCTCATGAACTGGATGTAGGAAAAAAATTAAAATCTGGGAACTTGCAAGATGTCTTGGGGCTAATTTAGCTATTCCTATTGACCGGAAATAGATCTTAAGTCGCTTATTTTAAATACGGCATCCTATTATTACAAATTTGAATTTTACTTCAGATTCTGGGCAGGTTTTATGTATCATATCATATGCCTAAGTCAGAGCGGTTTTACCCATTTCAGTTTTTATATCAAAAATGACGTTGGTAAGCCCTCATATAATTATCAGTTAGTCCTATAAAGAAGTCCTTATATCTACTTCGGGTTGGATTCCTTGGGTTTAAGGTTTAAAATGAGATTAAGAAAACTGTCAAAAATCGATTTTTCAAATGGAACAACCCATTTTTCTTATTTTGTAGTATTTAGCATCTAAAATAAAGGTAACCTTGTATAAAGTCGTCTACAGGGTGGTCCGTTAATAATGAGATTCAGAGCTACTTTATAAAAGTATTGCGATATAACACAATTTACCTTAGTTCAATTTTTGATATTAAAGAATATACATAGTGTTAAAATAGATACATTTATATCAGTATTTTTGATTGAAATATTTGACACTTCATTTTATTAAGTATCTACTTTAACACCTTATAATATCTTCAATATCCAGAATTGAACAAAGGTAAATTTTTATATCGCAAGATTTTTATGCAAGGAATTTATAGATGTTCTGTGTCCCATTGTTAACGGACCATCTTGTAGACAACCTTATTTTCCATACTTTATTTTCGATACTAAATACTATAAAATGAGAAAAATGTGAATTTCCATAAAAAATTTTTTTTTGTAGTTTTCTCAATTTTATTTTAAACCTTATTTTTGAACAGCCTGCATGATTAGTTGTCTAAATATAAAAAAATCTATTAATGAGATTTTTTTAAGAAGGAATCCAACCCAAATTAACCAATAACATCTCTGGTCCTCTCATTTCTTCTTAATCTACTTTGGACCACTTTAAGATATGGACAATATTTGGAAATAAAACAATATTATTTTTGAAATAGGTATACGCAGCTTTAAGTTCTTACATGTCAAGTCAGCGGCGGTAAGTCCCCAAACACAAATACGTCGAAATTAACAGTCGGGTATTTACAAAAGTTCAAGCATATACAGTGTGTCCACTTAAGTTCGCAGCATATGGGAAACTTTTTTATTATTAACTTTATGAAAAAAGTTTTTCTTCACAAAAAGTTCTGCAACTATCAGATATATTTTTACAATAGTATACGAGATATATCAAATAATATGAATTTAGCTGTAAAATAAAGTACCTTTATTTTTGATAAATCACGTATACGACTGATAAAATTTGATATTTGATGGCTGCATTTTACGTTTTAGACCATGCTCGACTTTTTATGAAAAATAACTTTTTTCATAAAATTAGTAATAAAAAAGGTTTCTGCATATAGTAAGACGAGGATGGTGTCAAACCTAAAATACTACCATCAGATATCAAATTTTATCAGTCGTATACGAGGTTTGTCAAAAATATAAAAATTTTACTCTTCAGCAAAATTACCTATTTGACATATCTCGTATACTACTGTAAAAATTTAATATATCATAGTTGCATTTTAGGTTTCAGACCATTTCGACCTTTTTATGAAAAATAACTAAATGAAAATATTTTTTCCTTCGACCACTTAGGAAAGTGACACATATCACACTATATAGTCCTATGGAAAGTGCCCTATATCACACGCGTATGAATAGGAATTTACTTTCCACCCGTGTACGAATATGCAACTTTCCGCAGCAGCTGTCACAAAATGTCAAACACATAATTTCTATTTTGATCTATGTAATGTCCATATTAATACTAAAATCGATATTATGATTAAATTATTAAAATTGACGATTAACTTAGATCCTAGATATTTATTTTTAACAATTATTAAAATAATTTTAAAATAACTACATATATCTCATTATTTTAGCTTTTTATTCTGTTTAAACTTAAAATCGAATTAAAAATGCATTTGACATAAGACCTATTAGCTCAGGTTTTAGGGTAGTTTTGGTGGTTGTAGAATTTTTTTTTGTTTTTTAATTTTTGTTTCGAAAAAATATGAAAATTGCATAAATACAATTATTGTTGATTATTTTTTAAATACATTTTAATTATTATAATAATAACCTGGTTCTACATTTTTTGCTGAAATTATTTTGTGGTCGTAGGAAAAATATTGTACATCACTTGTGTGAAAAGTAATTTTTCACACTGGTGTGATAGTCGCACTCGGCTTGTGCCTCGTGCGACAATATTTTCCACTCGTGTGAAAAATGTCACTTTCCACACACGTAATGTAATATACTATACTTGTTTCTTTCGACTTACTTCTGTTTTGAATGATTCCTACAAAACGGAAAGAACATAAAATGTTTGTAAATATACGCAATGTTGCCACATTCACTGGCTCAAGATGATACGGAATTACTTTCAATACGTATATATAATTATATACCGCAAATACCTACCTAAGCGCCGCAAACGTCAAATTGTTGAACTACATATTGGAGTTTCGTATATTCCTGAACCAATAAAAAAGGGGGAATATCCGGCAATGTGTTGGGCGCGAAGATTTGAAAACATAATTTACAGATTCCTTTATTATGGAACTATTACAATCAAGTTTCACTTTAAGCATAGAGTTGGTATTAAATAATTTAACACAGCAAAACAAACTTGAACCAATATACTGGTTCAGGTTTGTGATGGTGGTTCAAGTTTGTTAACCCAAGTTACTACTTCTGGTTCAGGTTTGGATGGTTACCGTAAATATATATATATATATATATATATATATATATATATATATATATATATATATATATATATATATATATATATATCTTACTATAGATAGAGCGTCCGTACATTCTTAAATCGCATTCATTGGAGCGTCCAGGTATTTAGAGCGTCCGTATACAGACGCTCTAAGACGGTGCCCATTAAAAATTTTTCCAGAGGTCTATAATGACGTCAGAAACGTGCTGGCAAAATTTTTGAGAGACGCCAAAATGATGAAAAAATGCATGAAAACAATACGGCTCGCGTATACTTTAGTTCAATACTATTGCTACCAGAGGCACTTGCAGCGCTGATGTATATAGAAAGTATACGATTTCCTTGATACTCATTCGATTCTAGAGCGTCCACTGACTTGGCATCGTTGCTTTGGAAGCTATTATTGTAAAATAAATTTAAGTTGATTTAATAATCTTAGTTGGCCTGGTAGAAGTGTTAGTATATTATAAAATTTCTCTCAAGAAGCCGTCCGTCCATTTTTTGTGAGCGTTTAAAGGGGGTTGAAAATTCAAAAAATCGTAAATCAAAAACGAAAAACAATATCAACTTTAACTTTTTAAGAAAAATCAAACTCTATAAGTGGACAAAGTGTGTTGATTATGAAAAAAATCTAATAAACAATGGGGTGTTTAAACTTTAAAAAATCATAAGTCAAAACCGAAACATGATATCAACATGAAGTTTTTTAGAAAAATCAAGCTCTATAAGAAGACCAAGGCTGTTGATTAAAAAAAAAACGAATAAAAATTGGAACTTTAAAGGGGTGGGTGGATTTGAAAAAATATAAATCAAAATTGAAAAACAATATCAACTTGAAATTTTTAGGAAAAATCAAAGTCCATAAATCAAGCTCTATGAGGGGACACCGAATATTGATTATGAAAAAAAAAATCTGATTAAAAATGGGGGATATGAGGGTAGGGGTGGAAACTTAAAAAAACATTATAAATCAAAATCGAAAAACAATATCAACTTAAAATTTTTAGGAAAAATAAATTTTAAGAAAAAATCAAGCTTTATAAGAGAACGAAGCCTATTGATTTTGAAAAAATCTGGTTAAAAGTGTTTGGGTTGAAAGGGGGTTGAAAATTCAAAAAATCATAAATCAGAGACGAAAAACAACTTGATATTTTTAAGAAAAATCAAACTCCATAAGTAAACAAAGTCTGTTGATTATGAAAAAAATCTGATAAACAATGAGGGTTTAAGGGGGGTTAAAACTTAAAAAATCATAAGTTAAAACAGAAACATGATACCAACATGAAGTTTTTAAGAAAAATCAAGCTCTATAAGAAAACAAAGGCTATTGATTAAAAAAAAAACTATTCAAAATTAGGGATTTAAGGGGAAGCGGGGGTGAAACTTAAAAAAAAATCATAAATCAAAATTGAAAAACAATAACAACTTGAAATTTTTAAGAAAAATCAAAGTCTATAAGTTGGCGATGTCTATTGATTATGAAAAAATTTTGATAAAAATGGGTGGTTTATGAGGGGTTGAAACTTAAAAAAATCATAAATCAAAAACGAAGCATGAATCAACATGAAATTTTTAGAAAAATCAAGCTCTATAAGGGGACAAAGACTATTAATTAAAAATGGGTGAATTAAGGGAGGGGGAGGGGTTGAAACTTAAAAATAAATCATATATCAAAATTAAAAAACAGTATTGACTTGAACTTTTTAAGAAAAATCAAACTCTATAAGTGGACAAAGTGTGTTGATTATGAAAAAAATCTAATAAACAATGGGGTGTTTAAGGGGAGTTAAAAATTTAAAAAATAAATCATAAGTCAAAACCGAAACATGATATCAACATGAAGTTTTTTAGAAAAATCAAGCTCTATAAGAAAACAAAGGCTGTTGATTAAAAAAAAAACTATTTAAAATTAGGGATTTAAGGGGAAGGGGGGGTAAAACTTAAAAAAAAAACATAAATCAAAATTGAAAAACAGTAACAACTTGAAATTTTTAAGAAAAATCAAAGTCTATAAGTTGGCGATGTCTATTGATTATGAAAAAATTTTGATAAAAAATGGGTGGTTTATGAGGGGTTGAAACTTAAAAAAATCATAAATCAAAAACGAAGCATGATATCAACATGAAATTTTTAGAAAAATCAAGCTCTATAAGGGGACAAAGACTATTAATTAAAAAAAATCCAATTAAAAATGGGTGAATTAAGGGAGGGGGAAACTTAAAAATAAATCGTATATCAAAATTGAAAAACAGTATTAACTTGAACTTTTTAAGAAAAATCAAACTCTATAAGTGGACAAGGTGTGTTGATTATGAAAAAAATCTAATAAACAATGGGGTGTTTAAGGGGAGTTAAAACTTTAAAAAATCATAAGTTAAAACCGAAACATGATATCAACATAAAGTTTTTTAGAAAAATCAAGCTCTATAAGAAGACAAAGGCTGTTGATTAAAACAAAACGAATAAAAATTAGAACTTTAAAGGGGTGGGTGGATTTGAAAAAATATAAATCAAAATTGAAAAACAATATCAACTTGAAATTTTTAGGAAAAATCAAAGTCCATAAATCAAGCTCTATGAGGGGACACCGAATATTGATTATGAAAAAAATCTGATTAAAAATGGAGGATATAATGGTGGGGGTGGAAACTTAAAAAAACATTATAAATCAAAATCCAAAAACAATATCAACTTGAAATTTTTAGGAAAAATCAATTTTAAGAAAAAAATCAAACTCTATAAGGGGATGAAGCCTATTGATTTTGAAAAAATCTGGTTAAAAGTGTTTGGGTTGAAGGGGGGTTGAAAATTCAAAAAATCATAAATCAGAAACGAAAAACAACTTGATATTTTTAAGAAAAATCAAATTCTATAAGTAAACAAAGTCTGTTGATTATGAAAAAAATCTGATAAACAACGAGGGTTTAAGGGGGGTTAATACTTAAAAAATCATAAGTTAAAACAGAAACAAGATACCAACATGAAGTTTTTAAGAAAAATCAAGCTCTATAAGAAGACAAAGGCTATTGATTAAAAATAAAACGATTAAAAATTAGGGATTTAAGGGGAAGGGGGGTGAAACTTAAAAAAAATCATAAATCAAAATTGAAAAACAATAACAACTTGAAATTTTTAAGAAAAATCAAAGTCTATAAGTTGGCAATGTCTATGGATTATGAAAAAAATTTGATAAAAAATGGGTGGTTTATGAGGGGTTGAAACCTAAAAAAATAATAAATCAAAAACGAAGCATGATATCAACATGAAATTTTCTGAAAAATCAAGCTCTATAAGGGGACAAAGACTATTAATTAAAAAAAATCCAATTAAAAATGGGTGAATTAAGGAAGGGGGAGGGGTTGAAACTTAAAAATAAATATAATATCAAAATTGAAAAACAATATTAACTTGAACTTTTTAAGAAAAATCAAACTCTATAAGTGGACAAAGCCTATTGAAAAAAGTGTGGGATTTAAGGGGGGTTAAAAAAATTATAAATCAAAAACGAAACATGATATCGACATGAAATTTTTAGGAAAATCAAGCTCTATAAGGGGACAAAGATCATTGATTAAAAAAAATCCGATTCAAAATGGGGGGTTCAGGGGGGAAACGAAAAAAAAATCAACTTAACAAATATAAATAAAAATCAAGATTTATAAGAGGACAAAGCCTATCGATTATAAAAAAATCTAATAAAAATGGGGGATTGAAGGGGAGTTAAAAAAAATCATAAATCAAAAACGAAACATGATATCATCATGAAATTGCTCTGTAAGGGACAAAAACTATTGATTTAAAAGAAATCCGATTGAAAATAGGAGGAGTAAGGGGGATTGATTAGGAAAAAATCTAATTATTATTATATGATGTCATCGGCTTCAACTACTAATGGTTATATCGCCTCGTTTCTGTGCAGGCTTTGTTATTGTTTTCCAGCACCACTTTAGGAACAGCACTGTTAATTAGAACCCAACAATAAGTGGTCAAGTAGGAAATCCTACCAAGGCATCATAATTAATTTTAAATAAATTAATTAAATGAAAAAATCCCGGCCAACGGTGGAATTCAAACCCGGAACCATTATGTCCACAGGCAGGAACTCTACCACTGAATATTATTATTATTATTATTATTAATTATGCACATTTTCGTTCCATGTAAAAGTATTTGAAATCTTTACCCCTTATGCCCGTATGCCTATGTAAAAATAATAATATTTGGACTATTTTTTATTTTAATATCAAATTCAGATACAGTTTGGAGTTCGCTAGAACACGTGCAAAATTATTGACTTTGCCATATTTTATGTTTTCGCATAGGATTCATATGCATTTATATTTAAAAGAATTATGTTCACTTATTACTTTCAGTTGCAATAAATAAATCCTTTAAAACAATTTAAATAATTTACTTAGCATTTAAGAATAACAGCAATAAGAAAAAAATCGGTGACTTTTCAGTTAACAAGCAGAGATATTTAATGTAATTAGTACCTATGCCGTAGTAAATAATATAGGGTTCATAAGGAATCAACTTTAATTTAAAAACACTGAGATTTAAAGTAAAAAACGAAAATTCTAAAAATAAATAACTTGCTCTGCTTAAATAAATTATAAAGTCAAAACCGCAAGTCAATCGGATCTTCTCTTCGAGAATTGTCATGTCGGCGTATGTAAATACGCAAAGACGACCAGACGAAATTTATTTTTAAATATTCGGACTTACATTAATCGGGAAACATGGAAACTATTGTTATAAAGTGGGATACGTAAATGTTTTATCGGAGCAAATACTGAGGCCCCATAGGTAGGGGGCATTAGTAGTCATTTAATATATTACAAAATAGTGTGGGTGTAGTTAGGTTTTCTTGTACGGTGTGCCGTAAACGTGAAATAACAAATAAAACGGATCGACCCTCTTTCGAAACCAGACAGATCGAAATCGCACATGTTCAAAATTACAAATTATCAAAATCAGATATAGTCGATATTATATATGTTTAAAAGTACTAATTGTCGCAATATATGATCAAAATGTTATAATATCGTATTTTATTATAAAATTAGTAAATTGGTTGTTTTATTTTTCTTATTTTATGAATAATTTTTTGTGAAGCAACACGCGATGGCTTTATGCCGCACAGGATAGGTAGTTTAGTTAAGTTTTTTTGTTATTTTCGTCCGAAATTGGTGGTTTCCACCTCATCAATTACAATCAATATTGCATAACTAAATTATTCACTTTCTGCCGCACTCTCTGCGCTACCGAAATGAAAAATTAACGCTCTGCAGGTCTATCGTTATGTATTAAAATATATCTTTAACGCAGTTAAACAAAAAATTAAACTGCCTATCATTTAAATATAATATGACAACACCGCAAAACGCTAATTGACGCCACAAAAGCGATCAAATATACGTAAATTTGAATATTGGTGACGCTGCAATGTGTATCAATTGAAATGACGCCCAGGTGTCGATAAAGTAAAAGTAACGATTTGTGTTTTGCTTTCAATTTAATGTTATCCGCCTAATTTAAGCTGCCTCTTCCAACAGCAACGAGTATATATGTCTAAAATAGGTAGATCAAGGGTAAACAGACATGGGCGCTTTAAAGCGCATCTTTATCGGGACGCTTCAATGATACAGAGATGTAAATATATATATATATATATATATATATATATATATATATATATATATTAAATGGTAACAAATGATACTTGTGTTATTAGGATTTTATAAATAGTGATTTATGAGAAAAAATATTTCTCATTTCATTTATTTAAAATTTATACAATCATTTCTTATATTTAATCCATTTTGCTTTTCTAAGGTTACTTTTGAAGATACGAGTAAGTTGGAGCATTTTTAGGCATTTTTTCGAAAAACTGTCAAAGAAAAGGTAATACAAACGAATGTATTATACAGGGTGTATCAACGATGCGTGGGTGAACGATAGCTGCTTCCCTATATGAGATAGGAAAAAATGCTTTAAATAAAAGTTGTAGAGGGCATTGAAGGCTACGTTCCAAAAATAACTAGCAATATACAGGGTGTCCGATAAATGTATGAGTTATCGAAGTAATGTTTTTTTAAAGGAAACACCCTATATATTTTTACTCGATTAAATTTCTTTGGAATAGTGTTTCTCAAAAAGATAGGGTTGTATGGGTTTATACTGGGTGGTTAGGAATTTATGGTGGGATTTAGGTAACAAAATGGGTTTATTCAACATCAAATATCTCTAAATCAATAATTTGGAATACATTTTTTTTTCTGCCGAATATTCTCGAAAATAGTTTGTTTTCATTTCCTATTCATAATTTTACCGAATGGCGCTTTTCCCATACAGGGGCAACCAAAACTCGGGACCACTTTTTTCTCAGTTTTTTTCAAATGGAACACCCTGTAAATGAGGCCATACCAGGATAGCCCATACCATGAGCTTTCAGAAAATGTAGGGTTTGTCTACTTGATTTTTATCGGAAATGTATCTAATTCTTAAGGAAAGTATAAAAAAGTTATAAAAGCAATAACTATTTATTTATTTCATTCGAAAAAGCATAAATTCACATCAAATGTTCGAATAATCTCCCATTTTGAGTTATGCACAAATTAAGTCTATCTACATTTCCTCTTCTAACTTCAATTAAAGTTGATTTTGTAATAGAGTGAAAAACTTCTCTAATTCTATTCTTCATGTCTTCTGATGTCGTTGGTTTTTCGCGGTAGACCTCTCCTTTAACATATCCCCAGAGATAGAAATCTAGAGGCGTGAGGTCTGGAGACCTTGCTTGGCCACTGAATGGGTCCGTTTCTTCCTATCCATTTATTACTGCGCCATCTGTTTAAAAACCATCTTACCAGATTTTGATTGTGGGGAGGCGCGCCATCATGTTGGTAATATAACCTGAGTCTGGTGTCAATAAGTACATCCTCCAACAAAATTGGCAAATGATCTCGGAGAAAATCTCTGTAAATTTCCCAATTCAGTGGACCATCAAAGAAATGTGGTCCTATGACCTGATCCCCAATTATGCCCCCCAAACATTTATCGACCATCTATTTTGGTAATCAATTTCTCTGACCCAATGTGGATTCTCTGTTGAGTAGCAGTGGCAATTGTGTCTATTTACTATTCCATTACTTTTAAATGTTGACTCGTCACTAAACAAAATGTATTTTAGAAAATTTGGTTCCTCACGAATGAAATTCAATATATTTTCGCAATAGCGAACTCTGGTGTCATAATCCCTTTCATAAAGTTTTTGATGTAATTCAATTCGGTATGGATGAAGTTTATTTTTTATCAATATTCTGTTCACGGAAGTGTGACTTATATCCAGCTCTCTTGTAATTTCCCTCGTACTAAAATGAGGATTCTCTACTGTTGAAAGGATCACTGCTAATTCATTTTCTTCATTTGTTGCAATTTTGTTTACTACTTGCCTTTTCTCGTGCTTGACACTGCCTGTTTCGTCAAATCTTTCTTTAACCCTCCGAAAAGTCGCTGGTCGTATAGACCTTGAATCAGGGTATCGAACTGCATACATTCTACTGGCTGATAAACAATTTCTATCACACTCACCCAAAATGTAGATCATATTTATCATTTCTTCGGTGGATAATTTCATTTTGAAGCGAAAAATTATTAAATTTCAACTATAAATTATTCTCCTCCTCGATAATTAAATGTCAAATTCCTATAACGTTCAAATGTTTCAAGGGTGATTCATAGAAAAACTAAAAAGAGAAGGTTTGAATAATAGGCGGGAATTGTTTCCTTGTTTGTAGTTTATCATATCGCGCTTCACGCGCTGCGAGCACTAAATAAAAGCCGTTTTTACACCCATATAATAATTAAAAAATGAATAAATTTTAAAGAAATCAATAATTTTACTAATGCAATCTTTTAAATATCACTTTAATACAATATAATGATCAAATACAGGGATAATTGTTATAAATTTATAAAGTTAAAGCTACATTTGAATATTATGAGGTGGTGTAAATCTGGCTTTGCTAATAAATTAGGTTATGTTACACTAAAACATGACAGTCGCGGAAAATGTAAGTGAGTAAAATTTAATTAATCTTATTTTTAATTTAGTTTTAGTTAGATTTAAGTAATTTATAGGTGTAAAAATATACTGAGGTCCTTAACAATGTCATTAACTTATAATAAATTTACATTATCATGTGCTGCTCCAAATTGCAGAAGCAAATAGGTATTATTTACATTCACTTAATAAGAAATTTTTTACTTTTCCGTCCATTATTACCCTTAGAGAGAAATGGTTTGATATTTTAAATATTCCCTACACATCTAAAAAAAAACTATTGTGCGAAGATCATTTTGACGAGAATGCCTTTACCAGCACTTTGCGTACCAAGCTCATTAAATTTACCTTGCCTTTAGCGCCTTTAGAAGAGAATATTATTACTAATAATAATATTACATTAGATGAAAATTTTTCAGAGCTGCCTTCGTCAAATTCGCTTGCAAAAATAAATGTAATTAGTAATGTTTTGATTAAACCTTCTGTTTCGAATATAACTTCAGCTAAAAGAAAGCTAGAATTTTTTAATGATAGATTTGAATGTGTTGAGGAACCTTTAATAAAGAAACCACGTGTAAGAACTGGTATTTTAAATCAAATTAATGCAACTAGAGTTGGTAATTTAACTTCTAGAAAGAGAACATTTTATTATATTAATCAAGAGCAGCGAAACAAAATTTCAAGATTAAAAAATAGTTTATTAAAATCTAAAAATTAAATTAAGATCCACTCGGGATGAAATTTTTAGAAAGTAGTGTCACTAACTCTAAGAAAGTTAAACGTTAAACAACTCAAGATAAAGTATTTTCATTAGCTTTATATAAGAGAGGCCCTCGTGCGTATAATTTTTTAAGACGGTGTATTGCTTTACCTAGTAAAACAACCATTCACTCACTTTTAAAATCTGTTCCATTTCATACTGGAATTAATGTAGAAATTTTTGATCGTCTTAAGGAAAGGGTTGCCAAAATGAATCAAATTGACCGTAACTGTGTTTTATTATTTGATGAGATTAAACTCGCAGAACAGTTTACTTTAGATGTAGTAAATGATAAAGTAGTACCCAAATATGGAAATATAGAACGCATTGTTCAAAAACTAATTTGATATTTACACGAACATGTTAATTTTGCATGGTTCACTTGCCGAGAGCATAAATCAGATGTTTTTTTGAAATTATTGAAAATCACTGTACCTTTTATTATAAGAAAATATAAGGATATTCTAAGAATTTAAAAAAGTAATATCTCTGTTAATTTTTAATTTTAAGATACACACTGCGCCTTTATTTTTTTTTTGTTTTAGTTATTCCTAAGTATGGAGATTTTTGGAATGGATATTGCAACTACAATGAACCGAAATAGATGGGTAAAGGGATAGTAAAGTGGTTTAGTGCCAGAGTTGCCTAACCAACAAAATTTCAAAACAACTGGTCTTTGTTTATTGTTTTAAAATCATTTCTATACATGCCAAAGTTACCTATTCCTTAAAATTATGTAGTTTATGACAAAATTAAATACTTATTTGACAAGTGACTATTTTTAAATTTTTCTTAAACTTTGATCTCAACTTACTCAATTAATTATTTTTTAGCAACTCTGGCACTGGAACACCCAATAGAGCTTAAGAATATTAAAAAATTTTTCATGTAGTAAACTCAATTTATTTTTAGTGTGTACTTTTTGTGATAATGTGTAATTTTGTGATATTAGGTAATTTTATAGATATAAAATAATAATAATAATAATAATAATAATAATAATAATAATAATAATAATAATAATAATAATAATAATAATAATAATAATAATAATAATAATAATAATAATAATAATAATAATAATAATAATAATAATAATAATAATAATAATAATAATAATAATAATAATAATAATAATAATAATAATAATAATAATAATAATAATAATAATAATAATAATAATAATAATAATAATAATAATAATAATAATAATAATAATTATAATAATAATAATAATAATAATAATAATAATAATAATAATAATAATAATAATAATAATAATAATAATAATAATAATAATAATAATAATAATAATAATAATAATAATAATAATAATAATAATAATAATAATAATAATAATAATAATAATAATAATAATAATAATAATAATAATAATAATAATAATAATAATAATAATAATAATAATAATAATAATAATAATAATAATAATAATAATAATAATAATAATAATAATAATAATAATAATAATAATAATAATAATAATAATAATAATAATAATAATAATAATAATAATAATAATAATAATAATAATAATAATAATAATAATAATAATAATAATAATAATAATAATAATAATAATAATAATAATAATAATAATAATAATAATAATAATAATAATAATAATAATAATAATAATAATAATAATAATAATAATAATAATAATAATAATAATAATAATAATAATAATAATAATAATAATAATAATAATAATAATAATAATAATAATAATAATAATAATAATAATAATAATAATAATAATAATAATAATAATAATAATAATAATAATAATAATAATAATAATAATAATAATAATAATAATAATAATAATAATAATAATAATAATAATAATAATAATAATAATAATAATAATAATAATAATAATAATAATAATAATAATAATAATAATAATAATAATAATAATAATAATAATAATAATAATAATAATAATAATAATAATAATAATAATAATAATAATAATAATAATAATAATAATAATAATAATAATAATAATAATAATAATAATAATAATAATAATAATAATAATAATAATAATAATAATAATAATAATAATAATAATAATAATAATAATAATAATAATAATAATAATAATAATAATAATAATAATAATAATAATATTAATAACAATAATAATCGTGATTAGTGTAAACGTATATTTTTAAATTAACTTCAATCCCTTGAACAATTTTCAATTTAAAAATGCAATTAAAAAGTACTTAAATGTTTGTCTTGCTATTGTTTGTCATTTTTTATTATTTTGTAATTTTAGCTAACCTTATCCCTATTATTTAAAGTAAACCAGACTTATCTTATACTTTTTTATAATGCTTAACAGGACGAATAAACATTATTAATATTATTATTACAATAAGTAAATTTAACTTCTCGTTTTTCTTTAAGTTTTTCAGTGTGATATTAGGTATTATATAAAACTTTCAAAGTTATAGGTATTAGTTCTAAGTTTTAAATTGTTTAAAAATATCTTTTTACTGTTCTGTGATACTAGGTATTAACAATATATTTAACAGGGTTCGTACTAATTGAATTAAGATATAGTTTTTTAGAGTGTTATATTAAGTTTTGTTGTTGTTGTTTGTTGTTTAAATAAAAAGGAGGCGTTGGACGGCTGAAAAAAAATTTACTTGACTAAGCCGATCATTAAAATTTAGTTGACAGAGATTTAGACTGAATAATTTGAAATTTTTGTAAATCAGACATCACAATATTTAAATTTCACATATACAATACATTATTCCTAGTTAGCAATTACTAAAAACAAAAATTAAATTGTTCAGGGAAAATTGATTTACTTAGTCAGGTAAATTAATACCTACATTTTAGTATTAGCCCTGTTTTTTAAATTAAAAACAGATAATATAGGTATTATGATTTGATGTTAAATTTTAAATTGTTTCAAATTTAAATGTAGATGTTACATTTTTATATCAAATTAATGGCAAATATAAACTATTTTATATGTATTCACTGAAAAATTAACTATCTGTTGTTATTATTATTAGAGATATTTAAAACAATTGTGGTATTTATAGGTATGTTTTTATGTGTTGTTTTTAATTATTTGAAAATGTTCGTTGTGTTTTTTGAAAATTGTATCCAGTTTATTGTTAATAAAATAATTGTTATCCTACATTTTTATTCTGCATTAATTTTGTGTGTGTTTATTGTGAATATGATGTTTAATATAATGTAATGACATAGTTACCTATTCCAAATAAAATAAACTTATTACAAATGTTTTTATTTTTCATTTAAAACAAGTGACATTTTCCGTTTTTCAGCATTTACTTACAATAAAAATTCATTTTACTTGTTGATTGTTTCAATTATTGTAAGTAAAAGCTGTAAAATAGGAAAATGTTCCTTGAAATTACTTCAAATTTCATAAATTTTGAAGCCCGCCATTTTTTAAATCGCTTTACTTAGTAGTTTTCTACTTTACCGACTGTACCGAATTATAGTTCATCATAACGCGCTCAGCGCGCCACTGTCGAGGTCAAACAAACTTGTTACCAACTATTTACAGGGGAACTGGCTACCCTGGGGTGATTTGATTTTTCGCTGTATTACAAGATCAACTTTAATGAAAGTTCGAAGAGCAATTGTAGATATGATTAATTCGGGCATAGCTTAAAATGTGAGATTGTTTAAACATTTGCTGTGAATATACGCTTTTTTAAATAATTGTTCGTTTATAATAAATAAATAGTTATTGCTTTTATAACTTTTTTATACTTTCCTTAAGAATTAGATACATTTCCGATAAAAATCAAGTAGGCAAACCCTACATTTTCTGAAAGCTCATGGTATGGGCTATCCTGATATGGCCTCATTTACAGGGTGTTCCATTTGAAAAAACTGAGAAAAAAGTGGTCCCGAGTTTTGGTTGCCCCTGTATGGGAAAAGCGCCATTCGGTAAAATTATGAATAGGAAATGAAAATACACTATTTTCGAGAATATTCGGCAGAAAAAAAATGTATTCCAAATTATTGATTGAGAGATATTTGATGTTGAATAAACTCATTTTGTTACCTAAATCCCACCATAAATTCCTAACCACCCAGTATAAACCCATACAACCCTATATTTTTGAGAAACACTCTTCCAAAGAAATTTAATCGAGTAAAAATATATAGGGTGTTTCCTTTAAAAAAAAACATTACTTCGATAACTCATACATTTATCGGACACCCTGTATATTGGTAGTTATTTTTGGAACGTAGCTTTCAATGCCCTCTACAACTTTTATTTAAAGCATTTTTTCCTATCTCATATAGGGAAGCAGCTATCGTTCACCCACGCATCGTTGATACAACCTGTATACAGTGAGGATGAAAATTGTACCCTCCTCTATTTTAACTTCTAAATGAAAAAGGATAATGACAAAACAAAAACGAGGTAAAACTCAAGAGATATTGGGGTCTATTCTGTAACAATTCCTGTATATTTAACGGCCTTTAAAAATATTGGCGGCCTTTAAAATATTTTCGTATTCGTTAATTTACTTCTGTCATTACTTAAATAGATTTCTTTAAGATAGTTCTTTAATGTATTTTAAAGATCCGTTTAAATAATGACAGAAGTAAAGAAGAAAATATTTTTAAAGGCCGTTAAATATAAAGGAATTGTTACAGAATAGACCCCATTATATTTTTGTTATAACGAGATGCACTTTACTTGAGACACGTAAGATAGAGGGAGTTACAAGCTTTAAATTTTCTAATGGAAAGTAGGGTCATGTGATACCTCATTTGAAAGATATTTTCTATATTTTTACGTTCATGTAAACAGATTTAGGTTTTTATGTTTTTAGAGAAATTACATTAAATAAATTCATAAAGTAAGTTAAATTCTATTTTTTTTTTTATTTACGGCTTCAACCTCAAAGGATCATTACCAGAAATATAATACCTTATAAATGCTGTTTTTTACAATAGTATACAATGGATAATTAACATTTTGGCTAGTACAGAGTAAATGTCAGTATCTTTTATAAATTTAAGTAATTTTTTACTGTTAAAAGGATTTAACACGGCACAAATGGAAATTTTTTGTAGCTGGTACTTTGTTCTTATACACACATGTTTTGGGCCTTTACTAATAAGTTACGTTCTTGATAACTCTCGTATTAACAATTATTATTTATTACTAAGGAAACGCTTCTTGTATTTACTAAAATAAATAAATTAAGAATATCAAAGGTGATTTAAAAACCACTTGACGTATTAAATTTTTCATAACTTCTTGACAAAAAAAGCTTATTAAGAAATTATCACATTTCTAGGATTATTGCGGCACACGAGGATTATCAAGAATGTAATTTTTGTAAAAACAAAAAAAATCTAAAACTGTTTGCTTGGACGTAAATATAATCAAAATATCTTTCAATTGGGGTATTACATGATACAAATAAATGACTGCCTTTATTTTACACGATAATAGGGATCTTATTGATGTCTCAATACTATAGAAGTATCGATATTAAATAATAAAAGTATCGATATTTAGGCACTGATACCATTGGTATGCACATTAAAAAATTGCACAAAGTACAAAGTCAATGGAACAACCACATGCACCGACTAGAAATGTGATGTGTTAATACTGTCAGTCATATATTTATCTTTCACCTTCAACGGTCATTTCAAATCTCTCCGCAGTATCCCGCAATGAGTTTTTGTTTCCTGATGCAAACCTTGAACTAACTATAATTTTGTTTGACAAAACAAACAATAAATTCTGATACCACAAAAATGATAGCACATGTGCTTCAGCACTTATTTGCCTTCTACCTCTATGGTTATGGTTTTTAAAATAGTTCTACTCCTCAAATCTTTCAATAAGGGTACTTGCCGTTTCTTGTGACAAGCGAAAATTTGTTTTGAACTAAAACAAAATAACGTTATAAAACATTATCTCTGGTTATATACTTTTGCTCATGTCAATAAATTTTGGTATCTAGCTATAGCTATTCCCTAACCTGCTGGTCGTTCATTTTTCTCAAAACATCAATTAAATAATTAATAATTTTTGGAATTGATGTTCTATTATGAACTAGTGCTTCAACAACTTCAAAATCGCTGTCGTCCGATTGCCGCCATTTTCTGCACTGCACTCAAAATTATCTTTCAAGCTGGTGCCAAAATAGTTGCCCCGAGTGCAAAAATGAATGCACCAGTTTACCAATGGTACATACAACACCAAACCAGTGCGACCAATGGTACACAACGTCTTGCACTCGGTGTGCACTGGTGCTGCCAATAGTATACGCTATGAATTACCAATACTATCGCCATAACGATACTTAGAAGCAAGTATCGTATCGCTATGTGTGTGGTCAGGAATAATAAGGTTTGTTCAAATATGTGTATCAAAATATTTTAGTTTTCGCATGTAGTGAAACTTGGTAATATGATTAAGCGTTACCACTGTTATTTTTGTTATTTAATTATAAGGTAAATTGCCAATTATTGACACTATAACTTGTACCAAACTTTTGTAAAAAAAGAGATGTTAAAACACTCAACTTAAAAACAAACAAAAAATACTATAAAATCACTAAATCAACTTAACATTTAACTGTACTAAAAATATAACTAAAACTAAATATATCGGCTAGTGGATCTGAATTTTTTAAAGGTTTTAAACATGTAAATAATAAATTTGCATCCATTCTGAAATTTTGAGAGTGAATAATTACCATTGTTTTGTAAACTTCAAGCTTCAATTCGGCCAATTTTTCTTCATGTTTTGCCGTTTTAATTTCCAACTACATCTTTACTTTTACCAATTCCCGCTCTTCGGATATTTTACCCAGCTCTTCTTCAGCCACCCTTTTTTTCAGAAGAAAAAGTTCTTTCTCTTGATGAATAGATTGGGTAAGCTTCCGAGTCCAAAGCTTTTCAATTAGCACTGATTCTGCAAATTTTGTATCATTGTGTGGCAATCTACCTACAGTAGGAGGGCTAACTGAAACTGATATGTTTAAATTTTAATAATCGAATAAGTAACAAGATTATGGTAAACTTACTACTGGGAACGGCCGCTTCTGTAATTGATAGTAGTCTTCCATCTAGCACGTCCAAGTCTAAATTTTCATCAAACACAGCCGATTCTATACTTTCATCTAATAAAAAAAAGTGGTGCTTGCATTTATGATTTGTAAATACACACCCCACAAAAATTATCTCATCACTAATAGTTTTCAAAAATTTGGAGTTTTTTTTTGAACCGTCTGATTGATTTGGATATTCTTTTTTGGAAGATAAGTTGATTCTTCAGGAATAGTAATCTCTGTGATTCTTTAAATAAAATTTAATTTTAGAGTGTAATACCGGATTTTACAATAATATAGGTTTTTGGTTGGAAAATTCGTAACACCCTGTGCAGTGTACCAGCAATAATAGCATGTTATAATTATTAGCCTACTTTAGCCTCATTTTTCGCAAAATTTTATTTTTTTGATTGTTTTATTATCTCTATTAGAGGAGAAATACAGTTTTTTAGCACTGCCTGTTTTTATAAGCATACATTGCAAACATTTTAGTGATGCGATAATTTTTGTGGAGTGTATATAACCTACCATTATTGTGTAAATAAGTATCATTATACACAGCACTGGTACAAGTTCTGGCTAGCCCTTGTTCTAGAAAAGAAATATCTATGTATTTGAGTACATACAGATATAATATTTAATAATATTGAAAGTATCCAAACATACCTCGTTCAAACACAGCAGTACTATCAAAAGGACAGCTAGCCACAACATCTAAATTTGGGACAGCCTCTTCCACAACTTGAAGGACTGGATCAAATGCTGGCTTTTTTGGTGGACCACCCCCAGTAGCCAGCATGCTGTGCCGTAGTTCTGTAGACTGTTTTCGTTTTCTAAAAATATATAACCCTGTATGATGAAAATAATATTAATTTTTATAAATACCTTTGCTTCAAGTTCGACCATAATTTTTTAAGTTGATCTACGCTTCGCAAAACAAATATGTTGGGCTGGGAATTCATAGCTGCTGGCTAATAATTCCCAGGCCTTATTTTTGTCACCCACTGTTGCCCCATCTGTCCTTTTATTTTCAATAATCCTACTGTTTTCTTTAACGAGCTCGGCTAGCAAGATTTTTTCCTGTTCTGTATATACCAGTTTGTTGTTCATCTACAAATTCAAATTGTACACACTACGTTTACATACATCGATGGCTCAATCAAATACTACCACAACTAAAATAGTATTATTTCGAGAAATTTAATTTTAAAGTTTTGTAAGTTTCTATTATGAATATTTTGTTTTTGACATAAAATCTTTATTTTTTATTTAGAAGCTACGACATTTTGCTATTAAAATTAACGATTACGATTATAAAAGCACCCTAACTCGAGTTATCGCATAGTTTGTAAAAAAATTGCCATAGTTTGTAAAAAATTGGGTATTTTTGCAGAAAATAACTAGAATTAGGACAGTTTTAGCTAGATTTTAAATGAGTTTCGTGTATCTCTAAGAATATTTTTGTTTGTGGCGATATTTAAAACAAAAACTTAATGATATTTTGCATCCAGTAAAACAAAAATGTAATTTTCTTTGTTTTTTGACTTGTGGCGGTTTTTGATTGAGCCATCGACATATTATATACGATAAATTTTTAAAGATATATTTTAAATGTGTGTATAATTCAGGTGTAATTTTATGACTTACTGTAAATTGTTTAAAAAAAAATAAATAAATAAGACCACCTAAAATGGCTCCTCACTTGCTCACAGAAACTTGCTCGTGAAAAATGGAGTATCTGTATAGTAACATTTTCCGCGAAAATTCAAAAATTAAAGCTGTTATTTGGAATTATTGCCGATTTGTTACTACTCACCTCTAAATTCCAGTGTAACACCGGAACCATCTGGGACTTTAGAAACGTTGTAACCGAACTTCGATTTTTGTTCAAGAACGACTTACCCAAGCTCGACTCAGCCAAGTTCTGTTTATAAATACGGGCCCTAGTGTAATAATATTTTAATCACTAAAAATAAATTTGAAAAATATTGTGTTGTAGATTTTCTTTGTGCTGGATTATAATTCTAGTAAAAATCTCAGGAATTTTAGAAGCTAAAGTTAATAATACAGAATTGAATGAAGAAGAATATATAACATCTGAAATTATATCTTTTTCTTTCATAGCAGAATATCATGCTAAAAAACATTGTTCTGTATAAGCTGAACATCCATTATTAAGTATCAAATTTGTAAACATCAAAATAAATGTTATTATTTATTTAGTAAAACAAAGTAAGTAAAAATTAACTAAAAATAGGTTCAGTTATTATTTATTTAAAAAACAAAGTAAGTAAATTCAACAAAAAATAGGTACAACGATTTAAACGAGCATATTTTTCATTTTCTTTATAAATATTATTTTCTTTAATAATAATTAAACAAGTAAATTTATAATCTACAAAACATAATTAAAATTAAAAATTACTGATTTTGAAATAAAATTCTTTTTAGGTACACAAAAGATTTGAATATCTAAAATATTTTTTATTTAATTCAGCATTGACTTAAGCAGTTTTAGGAAGTGGTGATCCAGATACACTATTAACTTTATTTGGGTTAAAGAACACTGTGGCCTCACTGGAAATGAAATTGTTGACCAAGAAGCTAAAGCTGCCTGTAGGATCGGTGTATATACCAAAGTCTCGTCATTGCCTGATATCGTCAATGCATATAAGAAAAACATAAGAAACAGATGGATAAGCCAATACCATGATGTTTCTAAAAATTCAAATAGTCATTATTTTCAACTTCATAGGCAACTTCCTAATAATATTCCTCATCTCAATAATTTTGGTTTACCCAAAAATATACTTCTATTCTATCACGTCTCAAATTAAATGATGAACGGTTTCCTGCCCATCTACATAAAATAAAAATCATACTCTCCCACTTGCACTTGCAATATTACGTCGGTTGAAGACGCCAATCACCTTTTCTGTAAATGTCAAAATTATGCATTACAAACATCTGGGCTATATAAATCATCAATCTCTCTCAATTTTCCTCTACCAGTAAATTTGACATCCCTTCTGGCAAGCACCGATAAACATATCCTCGATATTTTAATTAAAATTATACGCGATACTAAGCTAGATATTTGAGACTACTTCTCTTATTTCTTTCTTTTCTGTATTCCGTTTTTATTATTTAAAGATTCTCTGGCAAATGGACACCGTCCGAAGCCATATCACACACACACACACACGCGCGCGCGCTCACACACACACACACACACGCACACGCACGCACACGCACGCACCCACACACACACACACACACACACACACACACACACACACAATAATAATAATAATAATTTAAGCAATAAAAAGGTTAAGTACAATGATGATATTAAAAAGTAGATTTTTTACTTTTTTTAAATTGTCCCAGTACCTACCCATTATTGTTCTAGCACGATATATAAATGTACATTGTGTGATATATCCCCAGCAATTTAAACACATTCGTAATTGCTCATTCTTGCCTCTTCTCTTGTAGATTCCGTACCCATTTTTCTTATTTTTAGTTAAGTTTGCACTGCTCTTTTATTTTTCCTTTTCCACAGCTTTAATTCTACAATACTGTAACGCTACAATATGGATCAATTTTAGTGATTTATATTTACTGTCGCTATTTAATTTCTACTCTTATATTATTCCTATTAGAATTAAGTATTACAGGCCTTAAGATGTCTGTGTAAGGCGGAAACTAATCGCTCCTGTATTTATTTATAATAGAATTGATGTATTAATTTTGAGGTTTTATTCTTTAGTTGAAAAAATTAGACATTTTTACAGTTCCTTCTTGATATCTTGTGACAAATCTGGCAGCGTGGAGTCTCGCTCATCTTCCTAAAGCTCTGAGAACCCAAATTCGATAGTCATCTGATCTTAGGTCAATTCTGGTCTCATCCTAAAAAACAACATTTTGACAATTCTCAATTGTCCAGTTTTGGTGATGAAGGCACCAATTTAGCCGGTCAATTTTATTTTGCCAGGGTAACAGTGGAACCCGTAAATCTCTCCTACTGTACAACCCTCGAGCGCGAAGTCTTTTTCTTAGAGTTTCAACTGAAACGTTTACACCTGTAGCGTCCAGAAGTTGTCGTTGTAACTCTGGATGAGCAACACTGGGATATTTTCTAGCACAATTTGGCACACAAAGCAGTCCTGGTATTTGGTTGTGGCTCTTGGACGACTTTGTCTGGGCCTGTTCCCTGTTCCAAGTAACTTTCATATCTTTTCGATTCAACACTGGGTATCGCCTACTACCTCTGCTTTGTCTCATTCGGACATTCCTTGTTCAAGGAGAGCATTGGACCTAAATAAAATTACCAGATGATCGTGATTTTACTTCTGAACACAAAATTCACAAGATAATAAATCGCAGCAGTCGTTTCTTCTTTATTATCATGTTTGTTTTGAACAAAAAGCCTTATCTTAAAGTTGGATACCAAATTTTTTCTTTACAAAAAGTTTATTCAGAAATACACAGTGATTTCATATAAGTTTGGTTGTGTGTACATTGGTAGGCCTCTAACGTTTGTAATGTTTGTTGTGCATGCGATTGTGGACCATATTAACCCTCGACAAATCTCTAAACTAAGACAATTACCGACTTCAAAGATGCCACAACCCCTTAATAATGCCTCTCTGGCAAGGAGTGAGGGCTGCTATGTTTAGCCTAATCATAATAATAAACGACTACGTGTAAAATAGGTGAAAGTATCACCATTGGCCCAGCAGGCAACTGCAAAAGCCGACTCAAAACACTCGGGAATTGTGTTTTTATTTTATATTTTGTTGTACATATTTATAAATTTTTAGAACATGTAAATAAAGTTTTCTAATATATTATCATGCGAACATTGTTTTTGTAAACAAGGCGTATTTATCCCAATCAGAGATAACAGATCCCAATACATGATCGAATGTTTCTTTCTACTAATATGCTCGTAAAATGCTTTACAAAATCCAGACGACAGATGAAAAGAAGACAAAGAGCCGCAGTAAAAAAAACAAACAAAAATTGAAAAGTATTTTTTCTATATTAACATACAATATTATGTATTATAGTGATAATAACTAAAATTACGTGTCCTTTTCATCAGAAAATTAATGATGTTGCCTTAATTATTTATTTCGGTACAAGTTACAAATGGGGGTAAAATACATTCACATTTTGCTTTCCTTTCTTTGTCCCAAACAGTTAATTTAGTTTTGAATCCTTCGCCCAATTTTAATAACGTTTTTCCAAATTTACATCTTAAATCTAAAAAAAAAAATTGTACATTAAGTAATATTATCTAACAAGTATGGACAATTAAAAAATAACCATTAGCTGCGAGTAGATAATTTGAGAGGCAAGGCGCCTAATTGAGATAGCTCCTGTTTTTTTATGTGTACCTATTAGCATTAGATTTGTTAAGACAGACCAGTTGAAGCGGGTAGTCATAGTTTGTTAACTATGTAGAAAACTTTCTATGATTTAGTGCCCAAAAACTTTTTTTTAATGGTTTACGAGCTCCCAAAAACAGGCAAGGTAATAGCTATTTGTGTATTTAGAGCGGAAAGTGCTACTTTGCCGCGACGCGTAGCGGAGTGCGGCAATTTAGCGTAAGCTGCAAATAGCTTTTCGCTCGAATTACACACAAGATTTTTTATATGATCACACGATATTAAAAGTATATAGTTTTATTTTGCCGAATTCAAATCATACTACGATAATTTGCCAGACACGGCTAACTTGACTAGCAAACGAAAAGTATGTTGTGTATATTGTGTTGCCTGCTTACTCTAGGAATAATTTTATGATACGCATAAAAAATATTTGTTAGTAAGTACATCTTAAAATTACTTACAAGATCATGGTTAGAATACTCAAATCGCAAATTAATGGCTCATTTAATTTTACAAACAAAAAAATCAAATTTAAAAAAAATAATAATAACTGGTGAGAACCGAACTCACGACCATCAGGTTCAAAGACAAACGTGCTAGGCTCTACACCAACAAGACATGTAAAATATGAGTGTTAAAAACAGGGTAATTTATTTTTAATATTTTAATTATCATTTAAATATTAAGGATAATGAGGTTGAGTATTAAATGTTCAACTAAAAGATTCAGATTACTCTACATTTTATTTTAAAATACCGATTAGCTTCATAATAAAAACCTTTCTAATGAAATTTTCTAATTAAAATAGGCGTGTTAAAAAAGTAACTTTCCGCCTATATGCGGCAATAATGTCAAACTATGACAATTCATGGAAAACGTCAATTTTCCAGTTAGATTTGAATGTGCAAAAGCCTACTTTGGATAGTGATCGTAGAAAAACAAAGATATCGAAAAATAGATACGCCTTGTATACATTACAATTGTCCGCAACTTTTTTTTGACAGTACGCTCTTCCTATGTTGTCAGATTTCTTTCATCAAATATCAAACATTAAATTTTTATTAAAAAAGTTACTATTACCTTTAATACAATCTAATAAAAAAAAAGGAAATAAAGAATTGAAAGCATCAATATGAGTTTTTTATTAATTGCAATCACTTAAGACTTTTATTTAGCTATTTTTAGATGTGTTTCATATGGGAATAATAAACATTCTGGTTTGGCAACCTAAAACATTTTGCTGATGTTGTCAAAGTGACAGATAAAGTTTTATTGTGATATTTTGTGGTTTTTTGTAGTTTTTAAGAATAATTTAAACCCTAAACTTTTTAATAAGGACTTTTACAATGGGGAGGAAATGTATAGTGTGCCGAAATACGCAGAATAAGAATGTTATTCGGTCATTTTATAAGTAAGATTATGTTAACATAGACGTAGGAATAAACAGGGAATAAGGCTTAATTTATTTAACAGTATAAAGGCATTTAGCACTAGCATTGTTTATTTAAATAATAATGTTCTATATTTTCTGATCAGGTTTCCTAGAGAAATTATACAACGTAGAATTTGGCTGCAAAATCTATGCTTGGTGGAGGAAGACATTATGAAAATAAAAGAAGTCTTAGTATGTTCTGACCATTTTTGTATGGCAGATATTTATGAAAATTTAAGTGGTAGACACATCATAAAATATAATGCTACACCTATCAAGTAAGTACAGTATTTATTATGGGTATTTTTGTAATATGTAAGCTCTAAAATTATATAGAAATCATCACATTTTACAGAATTTTAGGAGAGGTAGTTGAAGAGGTGAAAAATGAAGAAGAAAGGCTTTTTTTAGTGCAGTTCGTAACAGATATGGCTTCAATAACAATCCCACATGCAGATTGTTTAAAAATTATTATAAAAAATTATTAATTCATAATGAAGTACAGTCAAATAAAACTGCCAATGCAATTGCCTTAGATGGCAGCAGCATCTTGGATTGTAGCAGCACTAGTAGCAAAATTGCGTTAAATTTAAAATGTTATGAATCAGACACTGAAGAAAATTTGGAATTTACAAATGAGCTTCGTGACCATGATTACCTATCTATATATTTTCTGATTCAGGATGTAGTTACTTCTATTTTTGGTTTTATAGTAAAATCTTTAAAGAAAAAGATTCACTGTAAACAGTGTTCTGCAATTTTAGAAGGAGATTACAGTTTATCAAAACTGCAAAATCAAAAAACTTACGGAAAATTACAAAAAGCTTTTAAATTTGTAGTTTGTAGTGAAGCTGAAAAATGTATAAAAACAGTTTCAATGAACATACACAGTAATAATATTATTAACATTGCCAATATAAAATGTAAATTAGTAAATAGTTCTATGAGATATTTGCCTTCAAATATTTTCTTTTTTCCAACTATATTTTTGATTTTAAACTACTTAATGATCATTGCATTACTGTCACGAGGCTCATTTTAGATAAATATATAGACATTCGACTTCGTCATTAATTTAATAAATTAAAAACTGTTAATAAAGCCAGAGTGAGAAGTTTACTTACAAAAAGCATTTTATTTCAGAATCAGAAATTTTTACTTTTAAATATTTGTTTTTATAAAATTTTGTCTAGTTTTAAGTAACTGTTCACTATTTTAATATATGTCCATCTACTAACTGTATATTGTGTCTAGACGATACTAATTTTTTCATTGAAGACATAATAGTTTATGCTTTGAACAAAAGTAAAGAGATAGTCAAAAGATTCACAGGTTATTGTTCGGTCACTATCCAAAGTAGGCTTTTGCACATTCAAATTTAATTAGAAAGTTGACGTTTTTGGCGAATTGTTATAATTTTACAAAGTAACTTTGGCACACGCTTGCCTGTTTTCATTTGAATGAAATAAATGAAAGCTTATCGGTATTTTAAAACAAAATGCAAGCTAATCTAAAATATTAAATTTTCTTCCTAATATTTTAAATAATTTAACAGTATTTTTTGTAAATAATTAAATGAATAAATCATAAATAATTACCGATACATACGTACTAAAACCTTTTCTCTTCGACAGACTTTCTATCTCAACTGCCGAAGGTGCTACTTTCTGTTTTTAATACACAAATAGCTATTTTGTCTTTTATCCCAAAATATGATTTACAAAATATCAGTTATCTTATAACACTAAATAAATCTATTGAGCAGATTCTTCACCAAGACTGTTTGTAGGAGTAACCATTGATAGTAAAATGACATTCGAAATGTCACAAAAGAAGCTTCCTTCAGTTTTTTTTTTTTTTTTCTATTCGGACAAATTAGAAATAAAGTCTCTCTTGATAATCTTAAGCTAATGTGTTTTAGCCTTGTCCACATATTATAAAATCATTGCTGGTTACTCTCCTAAATGAGTTATTATATCATTACACAAATAATAGGTGTCGTGACATGCAACCCAAATGGTATGTAATGGAAAGATCCTATTTGTATATTTATGTATCTGAAATAAAATTGTTTTATTGTTTTTAATAAGTTTTTTATTATTTCATAAAAAAGGTGGTCCGCAATATAATTATTTTTAATCTATAAGAAAATATATGAAATAACTTTTTGATTGCTCTGTATAAATTGAATATGTTTTCTTTAAATTTACCTTTGATTCCGACGACCCATAGGTCATTGATTTGGTCATTAATAATTTTTACTAAAAATATATGTAAACCCTCCCGAAACACTACGTCTATGTGCGACGTACGATTCCCCTTTCCCCGTCTATTATAACATGCGGACAGAAGGTGTATTGGGTATACAGTGTGAAGGGCGAGTCTATCTTAGATAATATGATGTCTATGTAGAAAAAATAATTTAAGTACAAATTTACTAAATGGTGTAAGGGTCTAAGGCAGCCATACTCAACATTTTTTTCCTTCGGGCCACATTCGTATTGTTACACGGCCGCAATATTTTTGGTTGCTGACCCTTTTTTTAAGCCATTCAATATTCATTTAAAAATTAGTTAGTGTGGACCTCTAATAAATAAAATACAAAACATACATATATCCCGTCGGGTTACTGCAAAACTAAGATAACTCACGTTTTTAAACTGTTCAAAACGTTAAAATTGAAATAAAAATAAGTAAAAGCTGCAAACTATTTAATAAATAATAACTCCAATGAAAAAAGGTATTCAAAACATAAATTATACTTCACAAAGTATAAATTAAGCCGTCGATTTGTAAAAAGAAATAAAAAAAGTAAAAAAAGAAGAAAAACGTCTTAGCTCATTTTAGCTGTCTACATACAGGTCATAATATTCAATGTGTGTGTGTGTTTTAGAAAATCTTTCATCTTGCACTTTTTGGAATGGGAAAACAAAACAAATGTTAAAGTAATTCAACAAATACATTTAAGAAAACTAAGTGTCCCTGGCTTTTATCTTGTTTTGGAAGAAATACTATTAGGAATTTGACTAAATACATTTAGCAAAAATAAGTTATGTCTTTTATCGTATTTTGGTAGACACACTATTAGCAATTCAACACAATGTTATGAATATGTTTTGGTATAAATGTCACTCATCTTGTTTGTGCATACTGTGAATATATTATTAATAAGGAGTTAGTTTTTATTTGTTATCTGTTTATAATATTATAGACTTAGACCACTTGTCTTCTTTATGCCGTATATTATTTGAACTATTTTGGAGACGAAAGGGTACTTAACTCGAAAATGCCAAAAGTGGAGTTATTAGTTTTATTCAAGTTTCTTTAAAATTTGATGCAAACCGTCCGAGAACCAGTGGAATAGTTGAATTCCAAATTATTCATAGCGTACAACTATTAAAGTCGACTAGTCGTCTGATATTTCTCAACGTATTTTTGAAGAATCCGAACAGACCTATTATGTTTTGTATCCCCACGAAATCCAAACTTTATTTAAAAATTAGAGTGATATTTAGCGCAGTTACCGAGGAATGTTTTCGCGCATTTCGCTCAAGATTTTAAAAACAGAAACCTATAGTTTTAAAAGCACCTTCCTAGTAGTGTTTCGAGTTGCAAAAAAAGCTTGGATGGCCGCATGCGGCCCGCGGGCCGCATGTTGAGTATGGCTGGTCTAAGGTCTAACCGCACTTAATGGTTTTGGATTTTTTAATCTTAAGTTTCTAATTTGAGATACGGAGTATAGTCCTAATTTCAAACTATCTAATTTGTACCTGAACATATTAAGATATCAAAGTATTTTTGTTTACAGATTCTTCGAAAACGTAAACAATCGTCATGTATTTTCGCTGTTCAAGAGGAGAACAGTGAGAAACAACCATGGCAAGACTGGACCATAGAAATGACTTGACAAAATAGAAATTATGAAAATGAAAAAGATTAGGATGAAATTGACCAAGTTGAGAATAAACAGAATAGACATGATAAGAACAAAATTCAAGATAACCAAAATACGAGAGGAATGTAACGAAGATGAGACAATATTTTAAATGAAGAAGTGAAAAATGCAGCGTGAGAAAAATAATAATATCGATGCCAATAAAGACATAAAAACTCGATCTGAACAGAGAATACGTCCATTTTTTATAGCAAGATATTTACTCTCTGTATGTACTGAAAACTGATGAAACAAAAAAATAGAGCAGGAGAAGCTGCAGGTTTGACTAAGAAAAATCTGGAAGAAAGTATTCTAAATATATAAGAAAATAGTCAAAAATTACAATAAAATGAAAACTCAGTAGAGGAAAAGGTTTACATAAAAAAAGCCAGGGTATGACGAAAAAGAAAACCAACCATCTACTTAAAAAAAAAAATAGAACGTATAACGATACAAGAGATAACTTTCTACCTTCATAAGATAAAAAAAAGAGAAAAGAAGAAAAAATAGCAAAAATAGTCTAGCTTCTCTAGTGAGAATGCTAGTGTCATAGTTTGCGGACTACTCGTGAGTGAATGAGTGTCTGTTTTATATGGGCCAATTTTCTAAAGAACAGTGCGAAGATAAATGGTACATTGTAAAGAACTTAAGAATTATACTATTTTATGCTCATTTTGCAGGGGTAAAAGATTCTTGAATAGATTCAAAGTAGCATATCAAAAGAGAAATCTGTCTTAAATTATAATACCATTGTATGTCAAATTAGGCTTACTTGGGTCCCTAGGAAAAGGGCTCAAACACCCCTTGTGGGACCTGAAACGTTCTGCGGTATCAGCAGTAACGCAACATTAGGAGAGATTAAAAAAGAATTGGGCAGTAGAAAAACCGATAATAGGAACAATCTCGAGGGGCTAAGACAGGCTAAGATATTTCTGGGTAATTATAACTAGAAAAGATCGGAAGCCTGTATCTGTTTAAACAAGAACAAGCTATTTTTTTTCTTTCTCCTGAGCTCGTCTGACTATGTGTCTCCGAATAACACTGAAGCCTATTGGCTTATTGTTTTTTACCCCATGTTAGTTCATAGCACCCACTCTGGCACCTGTGTACCTTGTACAAGTTTGTACAGATCCTTGGGTGAGTGGGTTCATAAGTTGTTGTATCAACCTGGGGTTGTCCAAAAAGAGCCTGTCTTTTGCGATCTAGAGCTTCGCATTTACACAGTATGTGTTTGGCCGTTTCGGGTTTCTTGTGACATAGTCGGCACATGAGTTCCCCATTGTACATGCCAATTTTGTTCAAGTGTCCCTTTACTGGGGCGTGCCCAGTCATGAACCCTATTATCACTTTCAACTGGTTCCTATTCATTAAGAGTAGTTCTCCAGTTCTTTTGGGACATGGTCTGCCTATGAAGGCTTTTCCATGTGCCTGTTTTGGGGTGCTACCCCAATAGTTGATATGTTGTTCCCGAATCCAGTCATTTATAAAACCCCGGACTGTACTTTTTGGTACTCCTGGGTTTGTGTCTGGTTCCGGTGTTTCTTCTGATCCTCTTTTTGCAAGTTCGTCAGCCTTTTCGTTGCCTTCGATCCCTTGGTGACCTGACACCCAAAATAGTTTTACTCTATTTCGGTCTGCCAGTGTTCTTAGTTCTTCGATGCATTCCCATACCAGCCTCGACGTAACTTTCTGACTAGATATGGCCTTAAGTGCCGCTTGGCTGTCTGACATTATTTGAATATGCTGATTTTCGACAGCTCTTTCATTGTTCGTTTTTGCACATTGCAAAATTGCGTATACCTCGGCCTGAAATACCGAGGAATGTATTCCTATAGCATAGCTATAGTTAGTATCAGGGTTTTTGGAGAATACTCCTGCTCCAGTGTCTTCTGCAGTCTTAAACCCGTCTGTATACCAGGTTTGTTCCTGTCGTTGGGCATTGGGCTCCCTTATGGTGATCTCCGCTCTTTCCTGTATTAAAACCTCAAATGGAGTATCAAAAGAGTACCTCTTAGTTATGTGGTCTGATCTCATGTCTAGCACGTCTCCTGTCACTAACCTTGAGATACTCATGTGACCTGGCCTAATGTCAAGATTTCCCAGTGTATTCCCTAATCTGTAAGTACCTAACAGGCTATACTTCATACAATATAAAAACCATTGCACGTCATCGATGACGTATTTTCTCTACTGCAGTAATAACAAATAATAAAATATTACGAGTTGAAGGTCTGATTGAACACTAGTTGAATTGGCGTGCGTGTTTTTTTAGAGATTACCTGTTCGTAATTTATTTTCTATCATTTCATGACAATAAATATTCATTTACTTCTTTTTCTTATTTAGTTGCATTTCAGATAAACTATTAAGTATAAAATTGTTTTTATCATCCTTATTATGATTAAATTACGTTAGTATTTTAGAATTATAATAATGAATTTCTACGCCTATGATTTTTCAATTGTATAGTGGCAGCTAAGTTCATGTATAATAAAGTTGGTATTTTTTTATAAACTGTCATTTTAAGTTCAATGTTGTCATATATTTATTGTGTCTTGTAACTACAATTTATTGATATTTTGAGTTATTTATTATTTTGAGTTATTTATTATTTTTGGGTATTTCGTTATTATTTTTGGTCGTTTCGCTATTATTTTTGGTTATTTGGTTATTATTATAACTGTTCTTTTATAATATAATACTCTCCCTAATTCACCCCCTTACCAGTGAATTTTAACCCCAAAAGCTGAGCTTGTGCGGGGAAAGGGACGGCTATTTTTATTATTTGCCGTGGCGCTCCGGGGCGACTTAAAGATGATTGATGGTGCCATTTGACTTACAGAACAACCATATTGACTTCCTCGCAGGTTTAAAAATGCCAAACAATGGTCCTTTACTACTTTTAACTACTGTTAGAGAAGTAAGTTTTTAGTGATATTGTCTAGAAAAATCAAAGTAATCTCATTTCTTAGCAGCACTTAACTTAAATTTGTCCACTGTAAGTGCTATTTCTCAAGCAGCTAAGAATGATGTCGTCTTGAAATCGCCTCCAAAAAAGCGTCTTCGTATAAAGAAGAAGCTAGTAAGTAAAGATTATTCATTTTATATCTTCTAATTATAAATATCTATATATTTTTTTGCAGACGAACACGTAACTTTGGATTCTGCATTAGAAAAATTGAAAGAAAGAGAATTGTTTAATATGGATGCCGCATGTCATTATGCACCTTATTAAAAGAAATTGGTTTTAAATGGAAAAAAGATGATCAAAGGCGAGGGCTTATGGAACTTTCCGATGTTGCTGTGAAACGGGCGGTATTTTTAAGAAATTACATGAAAGAAAAGGAAATAGGTTTATTTCAGTTTGTTTTTATTGTTGAGACGTGGATTTTTCAAAATGGGGCCGTAAACCGTTCTTGGCAAGATAAAAATAAAAGAAGTGTGAAAACCACAAACGTTGATGGTAAAAGGTACGTAAATAATAACTAGAATATAGCTACATGCTTCAGTTAAAATTTTTATTTATAGGTACATTACACTTAATGATGGAAGTGAAAATGGGTTCATTGAATGAGCAGAGGCTATATTTGCGTCACAAAGTAAGCTGAGTGATTATCATGGTGAAATGATTAATGAGAATTTTTTTAAATGGTTTGAAAAACAGTTACTGAAAAAACTTAAGCCACCCTTAATCATAATGGACAATGCTTCATATCACAGTACATTGTTACATAAAACACCAACCGCTAGCTGGACAAAGATTAAAATACAAGAGTGGCTGACAAATCAAAATATTAGATTTTCATTTGCTATGTTTAAAGCGGAACTTCTGAATCTTGTTGCACAGTCGGTAAAATAAATCGTTTCGTCTGTAATTTCTGAATTACTTTTTTTAGAAATAAACCACCAAAAAATTACATGGCTGATCTTCTAGCAGAACAATACGGACATAAAGTATTATGCCTCCCTCCTTATATATTCAATCCAATTGAACTTATTTGGGACATTACAAAGCAAAGACATATTGGTCGAGATGATAAAAAAAGATTGTTTAAATATGTTGTCAGAAGCACTCCGGAGCATAACTCCACAAATTTGGAAAAAAAGTATCAGTAATACAAAAAAAGAAATTGGTACGATAGAGAGGGAATAATTGATAGAATAGAAATCGCTTCAATTATTATTACAAACCGCGATGACAGTGATTTCAGTAGCGATCAATCTGAATATCAATCTCAAGAGACATCGAAAGAGACATTGTTACAATTATGGTGATGATTTGGAGTTATTGAGTGAAATGCACACTAATAATATAATAGATTGCAGTACTGTCACAGATTACCCAGATGCGAAAGTTGACAAAGAACATCAAAATAAAGAGAGAGATAAATGGCCATACCCATTTAAAGGTCCCTCGTAGCAACTCGTTTCCACTCGCGTAGTTCCGAAGGCAAAAATTATTTCATTATGCAAAGTTGCCGATGCTCCTAAATTTTCTGATGTTATGTGACAATGGAATTTAAGTCAAATGAAAATGTACATACATTTTTTAGTTACCCCTATTCGCTCCGTGCGAAGTCATGGAAAGGGAAGCAAAAGCGATACTAGCGCTAGCTGCGGATAATTCGTGCATTTTAGGGCGATATTTTGTAATTTTGGCATATCAAATACACGTATACATTTTACTTTTTTTTTTCAAAAAAAGTAGGTAAAAATAATACAATAAGCAACCGGAGTTGCTGTGTTGAAAATTGTACAAATACTAGCAAAAAGACAGTGATACTTATATAAAATATTTCAGTAGCAAAGTAGAAATTAAATCAAAGAAATAAATGGATAGATATACAATAAGAAGAAAAATTACCTTTATTTTTGTAATAATAACTGTAATGCCGCAAATAGTAGATATCAGAAACTTGAAAGGTTTTAAATAAACAATAAATTATCATTTTACCATGTTCTTTAATATCCCTTATTCTTAAATGTTCATTCAGCAGGGACTAGATTTCAAGATTTCTGCCTTTGATTATTATATGTGGTTGGAATGCAATTTTGTAACTTACTGATGGGAAATCAGTTTTAATCATTCATTCTATGTTTTCTTTCGAACAAAAATAAAAATATAAGTAATGATCCTTTTTTTATACATTTTAACTTCACGCTATTATTAAATGGTATTTTTGTATTTTGACAGAATAGACTAATTCTTCAATAAAAACTTATTAGACTTAGGCAACTTCTCATACATTTTCCAGTAAATACTGTTGCCTGCCTATATTTTATTATTGATTTTTATCGATTATACATAATTTTCTTTAATTTAAGCGATAAAAATATATAATAATAATAAATTAATGTTTTACTTGTTTTACAAATCCATATACTTTTATTAAAACTAACATGTATACTTTTTAATTACGAAATCTAATAAAAGTTGCATTTGTCAGTACACGCAGAAATAGTCCATTAGTATCAAAACGAATTGGCGCTGCTGTCGCTGATTTTTTAGTATGTGGTTATCCCAGACGTTACATACAAATAACGTATAATTAAAATCCGCTAAACAAAAATAATACAAAACCATTTAAAGGTTTATAGTTTACATTTATCAATGACAATCAATGACACTTTAAAAAACTCGTGAAATTTTAATTTTTTATGTGACAACCTTGCTTAGGATGCTGTAAGTGAGATGACATTTCTGTGACATTCAGGACAATCAGGACCGGTCGTGACGCTTTGCGTTGTGTGCATTTTTGGACAAAAATATTGTGTATTTGTGTCTAAGTCTTCTTCTGTAGATAAATCATGAGTGAAACGAAGAATATACGTCGTGGTGGCATTTGGGCACTTATAAAATGTCTTCGAATTCATAGCTGCAAATGTATGAACACTTCTCTACTGCAACTTTCGTTTTAGATAGCAACAATATTTTTATACATTTGGAAGGTTATGATATCAAATCATTATTTGGAAGTCTAAAACACCAACCGAATGTTTTTATGAGTACATTTATCAGTTGGAATATTGCAGTTTTTAAAAAATATGGAAAATTACTTACCTTGTCCCACACTTGGAAATAATTTGTATAATTTGTTTAACCTTCACCTGGCCTCGTGGGGTACGTACATACCCCACGCTCTTTCTCGTCGATTTTCGATATCTAAATCTTCGAAATCGAAACACGTAACGACATCTATCGGTAGTCAAGGGATGTACTTTTATACCTAGGCCAGTGGGATAGCGTTCTCAAAATAAATACTTTTTAAAGACCCATGAAAACAATTATTATTCTTTTATAGTGATGTAACAGAAGAATACAGCCAAAAATTTCAGCCCTTTTTATCGAAAAACAAAAAGTTTTTTTTTTTTAAAAACGCATTTTTTTCAATCTTTTAAATTTTCCGGATTTTTTATGAACGTTGATCTTTTTTCAATTTGAACTATTCTAGAGTTTAAAGTGGTATCTAAAGAGGATCTCTAAATTTTTTTGAGACAAAATAATCAATATTTCATTTTTACAAAGATTTTTATCACTGGGGTTCGTACGTACCCCACGAGTCCAGGTATGTTACTCAGGATGAGCATGCCAGGTGAAGGTTAATACAGTTCAAGGATTTAAACACCCTTGTCAACATTTTTCTAATGACTAATTTTTAAATATATTTATTCGTCTTCGAATAGTTTACCTAATAAAATTCAACAACATATATTTCAGAAATCAGCAAAAAAAAAGAAAGGTATGTATTTTAAGTAATATCTTATTGAGTGCTTTAGATCTGATTCTTCATTAATTAATTCATGAAGAATTTAATAAATATAAAACTAAAACCAAATTTAATGAATATTCATGAATAAATGTTCTATTTTGCATTTTCAGTTCAGAAGTATCAACCTACCAAACTCTTTGTTCAATATTTGTTTTATTAGGTTTGTGGCTACATACGATAGAATTGTAATTTCCTGCTAATAGGGTTTTATGCAATTAGTATTCAAACCTCAATTATTTAAAAAAGTTGTATTGGTATACTTGTTAGTGATGAGTTTATATTGTATCCCAACAAACAATGAATTGCCGGGATATTGCTGGTCTTTTGCTGTAATTGAAGCAAAAATGAATGCGAGGATTAAAAAATAAAAGAATACTTTTGTCCTTTTAATAGTGGCCCAGCAGTATGTTGGTTGATGAATGGGTGAGAGCCAGGTAAAAGTCAAAAGGCTTTTAACTGCCGCAGACCCAACCCTCCAACAGTCCAGGAGGGTTCCGTCCCGCGTTCATAGATGAAGACACCGATGATCACTTGCTACATACTCAACGAGTGGACATGAGGCCAGTTTGGGATTGATGGTACTCACTATTCATTATAATTTCTTGCTCATACATGTTATTAATTTAGATTATTTTATGAAAATATAATTTTTAGAAGACATTTTATCTTTATTATATATTATATAGCTGAATTAAATAAAATGTCTACAATATTCTAGGTATATTGGAATGCATTCGGTTTTATATACTTCAAACAGTACTGCTGGTCAAAGAGGCACTATCGAATTGTACCTGGCACATGGCCTTTATTAGCAGTCAGTATTAATTTGATAAAAGGCCTGCAATTTCCCGTTAACTTTCCATCAATAGGCCATTAATTGCCAATATATTTATTTCAACACATTAAAGAGAAAACGGAGGTCTTTAACTTGATTTTATGTCTAACAAAGCCCGCTTAATAAAGTTTTAAAACCTTTACATTATAATTCGTTGCTTGTTATAACTTTTTATCTATAATAAAATTTTGAAAATATTAATACAAATCATATTCTTTTTCTATTAAAATGTTTAAAAATGAAACTCCTATCGATAACTTTTTTAACATACTAATATGCTGCTACTATACATTAGTTACCTAAACCAACCTTGGCATCCAAAAAGCATGTTTAGAAAAAAATCATATTTAGTAAGACTGATTGAAAATAATTAAAATTGGCAACACCTATGCCATACCGATTTAAAGGTCCAAGGTCATAGAAATCTCATTTCAAAATCCTTTTGATCTTTTGCCGGGTTTCGCATCTGTTGTGGTTAATCTGTGGTACTGTACTGAAATAATAATTGTATTCTTTAATTTACCTTTCATTATTTGTTTAATATTTACTTTGTTATTTGTATAGAAACAAACTGTAAAATAAAAGTCGTTATGTTCTAAAAAATATTTATGTTTTCATTTTTTGATACCCAAATATTGATCACGTAGTTAAAATAACTGCAACATTATAATAATGCTTCTACATGCTATACCCATAAAGCAATTATTTTTTAAAAACCTTACTCAACTGATGTTCTTAATAGATCCATGCTTATACGTAGAACATACTACTGACTGGTATTTCTTATTGGCTAACATCACAATGATTTACAACTGCTGTAACTACAATTGTCGGAACTTTCAAAGATTCCCCAATTATTTTCAAAATTTGGCAACGGTATGGAGCTGTTGCGGTCTAAAATTTATTACGTCATCGATGACGTGCATTGGTTTTTACATTGTATGATGAATACGTATTGTAACAGGGATCCTTACTAGGCGGTGCCGACTCAAAGGACACCTTAGTAAACTAAAACTAGTAGAAGATAGGGAGTAACGATTCTGGAAGGAGGAGGAAGACGAAATCTCCATTCACATTCTGACTGAATATGTAACACTTTAAAATCCTATACCTACGATCAAATAGAGAAGGGAGATTTACCTAACTTGAAAAACTCCTAATTCTACACTTCCTTGAGAAGATAGGATTGGATGGGTCGTTATAGGCATCACGACATTTCCTTGCTCCATTAGCGACAGAAGAGGCGCAAGAGATCTTTTTTTTTAAGTTAAGAATTGTAAAATTTTGTTTAATTATAAATAATAGGTTTTTATTTTTTTAATGTCGCTACTTAGTGCAAGTAATAATAAGCATAATGTTTGTTTTGATAACAAGCTTTTATTTTGGGTCCTAAAAAAAATATCTTAAATTTGGTCCCTTTCCTCTATTATATTTTGTTCACGGCTATTAAACAATTTTTAATTAGGTTTAATGGATACATTTTTGAAATACTGACAAAATATTATTTATATACAAATCTATTTTGTTTCACTTACCTGAAGATTGATCAGCTTTGGGATTAATTGTCGAGATTTTATCATGTTCTGATGCTAAAAAAGTCGTTAAAATTTTAGTAGGTATATTGGTGTCGCAAGGGTAGAAAATGGACAATAGGAGCCCGTGGGGGATGGGGTATAGATAAGGACCGGTAATGCATTTTTAAACGTATAATTAATTTATGTTGTGTCTATATCAATCATTTTCAGTCATTCAAATTTTATTTAGTTAACTATTTCTGAATTCAAAATCTAACAGGTTTCTATGCAGTACATTAGTAAAAATGAGCCGAACAATAGGTTAAATATCTAGTTTTTGAACTGTTATTTTTTCATGTTAAATGATTCAAAAAATATCTTTTATAATACCCCATCTGACTTTTTGTATTTTGTAAATTTGTTTCAAAACATCTTATACAACAGTATTTTAACATATTTTCAACATACTTTCAACGTACTTTCAATGTACTTTCAATATACTTTCAAAGTACTTTCAACGTACTTTCAACGTACTTTCAACGTACTTTCAACGTACTTTCAACATACTTTCAACATACTTTCAAAATACTTTCGACATACTTTCAACATACTTTCAACGTATTTTCAACATACTTTCAACATACTTTCAACATACTTTCAACATACTTTCAACATCTTTCAACATACTTTCAACATACTTTCAACATACTTTCAACATACTTTCAACATACTTTCAACATACTTTCAACATACTTTCAACATACTTTCAACATACTTTCAACATACTTTCAACATACTTTCAACATACTTTCAACATACCTTCAACATACTTTCAACATACTTTCAACATACTTTCAAGGTACTTTCAAAATACTTTCAACATACTTTCAACGCCCTTTCCATATGCTTTCAACATACTTTCAACATACTTTCAACATACTTTCAACATACTTTCAACATACTTTCAACATACTTTCAACATACTTTCAACATACTTTCAACATACTTTCAACATACTTTCAACATACTTTCAACATACTTTCAACATACTTTCAACATACTTTCAACATACTTTCAACATACTTTCAACATACTTTCAACATACTTTCAACATACTTTCAACATACTTTCAACATACTTTCAACATACTTTCAACATACTTTCAACATACTTTCAACATACTTTCAACATACTTTCAATATACTTTCAACATACTTTCAACATACTTTTAACATACTTTAAACAAACTTTCTCTTACAGCCCTGATGCGCTTCATGCCTTTTTCTTATAAAAAAATTATAGTTACGCCTGTTTTTCCTTTGTTTTGTGTATATTCAACGTTTGAGATATGCAATATTTTTATTTTGTTATTATTTCATTTGAGTAATTTCAGGTCTTCAAATGAAGGCTTGAATTAAATAAAGTGCTAAGTACCCAAAAAACGGTTTTTTATTTTATGTTCTAGGTGCCATAACCAACAACATATACATATAAAGAGCTAAATGCCACGGCTATTACATTATTTAATAGCCGTTGCACTTAGCGCTTTATATATGTTGCGGCATGGCTTTAGCCGCTGCAGTACCTTTATCAAAATAATTTATAGCACATGCCTTTTTAAACTACTTTTTCCATCCACCGACCATTTATGATGTATTTTAACGCCCTCAAAATCGTTGATTAATGACCCCTATTAATGAAAGATTTTCTATTAATCAACGATTTTATTAAATGCAACCAAACGTACATTGCTCTTGTTATACATTTATATTGACAGTTACCTATGGTGTAGGCAACCAAACATACGTATGCATTTGAAATCAAGAAGGTGTGTTAATACTATCAGTCATTATATGTCATTATTGAATTTTTTAAAATTCAAAAACTCTATATATAGTTTAAAATCAAAGGATGAATATTGACGAAGAGTTTAACTTAACTCCACCAGAAGTGGCAGAAACTGCGAATGCAATATCGTTAAGTTTATTGCCTGATAAAAGCAAACTGTTATACGAGAAAACATAC
>OV651813.1:87004396-87050400 GCA_927349885.1 Psylliodes chrysocephalus | reverse complement strand
ATATAATACACTCACTAACCAACAGGAATGTTTCACAGGTGGTTAGTGGGTGGATACATAACATGCTCCCAAAGCGAGCAGTAAACATAAGTGTGGAATATGGTCCTCGACACCCTTATCAGCCGCCTCAATAATGACAGTCATTACACAATAGCATGTGTAGATGACCTACCTGGTTATTCCACAACAGGGAATTTTGAGAACATATTACAAGTAGCTCTGAAAATTATACAACAGTGGTGCAAGGGCTATTCACTGTCTATCAATCCTAAGAAGACAGAAATGGTCCTTTTCAGAAGAAAAAGGATGAAAATGGAATAAAAACCTTCAGAACTCCTAAACACAAAACTAAACTTTGCAACAGAGGTGAAGTACCTAAGCCTCACCTTTGACAGCAAATAAACTCGCATTTAGAAAACAGAGTCAAAAGAGCATACATTGCTTATGAACAATGCCGCCTCGCATGTCGCTGTCAGAATCCGCACTCTGCAGAGGGTGCGAACAAGAACATTAGACCATCGAGCATATCCTTTACGATTGCTCGACGCTCTTATTTATTAGAAGATTTATGTTCGGCGAGTGTGGGCTAATACCGGCCGATACAAGAGAAGCACCTCTTGGCGACGTTGTTAACTACATTAAATCTGTAGGCTGGCTCACGAACTATGAGGTGCCTATCATCTTAGGAGGATGCACAATGGCCCTAGTGAAGCCTAAGCACCGTGGGAGGTAACCCACCCTCCACATGTTACAGATACATCTCTTATTAATAAAATCTTGTATGTTTACAAAATCTTGACTTTGGCTCATTAGAACCAAACAACAGTCACAGTTTATAGCTTAAAAGAATCAGTTCGCTCACTCGGACCAGTTGGATGTTCCAAAATAATATCCACTCCAGGGATACAAATTCAGGATGCGCAGAAGAATGCTGTTTGAATATAGGCGGTTGTCATATATTGTATTGGTTATGAATTGATTCTGTATGCGCCAAGGATACAAATCCGAGTTGCGCAGTGTATAAAGTGGAACATTGAGATCAAAAGTGCCGACGCAGAGTGAGCGAACTGATTCTTTAGCTATAAACTGTGCAACAGTTTTATATCAAGAAATAAATAAAACCCTAGCACAGTTGTTACGCTCATGGATAATATCAACATTATTTATATGAATATTGTAAATATTATACTGATTTTGACATAACCTACTTGTAAAGGGGGTGAGCATTAGTTTTCTTCAAAGATTTTTGCCAAACTATGCAGCTTCTTACCATTTTACAATATTTAATCATATTTAGAAATAATTTCTTCTATATAAATAAAAAAAATTCACTAAAATAAAGCACCGATCTACAATTTTAAAAACATACACAAACAGTTGTTGTCAAATGTTCAGTTGAACCATGGTATTTAATTATTAAACCGATGTATCCCAATAAACAAAATGTAAAAACACCTAATTTAAAAACTGATTCAAGGTAGAAAAAAAATTAAATAAAACGTTTTATGAATATGATCCAGATTCTTGAATAAACTGAGTTAAATATAGTATTTTGAATCTTGAAACATTAGGAACTGATCTTTATTAACCGTATAAATTTGACCCAAAGGGACACAGTGGCAACTTCTAACGTTTGTACCGTTTGTTGTGCATGCGACCATATTATCATGCGAACATTGTTTTTGTAAACAAGGCGCATTTATCCCAATCAGAGATAACCATTGAGATAGAATAAAGAGGAGATGCTATAACGATGCTAAAGTGTCCGCACCTTTTCATTACACTTTTACGTCATATGTCAAACTGGTGCTAGTCAGTTTAAGTGAGATTAAATTCCAATTATTTTTAAATGCCTTCATTTAAATGATATAAAATCATTTTTATTCTGTCAGTTTTCAAATATAAAATTATTGACTTCAAGTAAATTACAGTACGACTCAAGTCGCCATTTTTATTACGTCACTAGAAGTGCGTCAATCTGTCATATGACAAGATAGTGTTTATGTCGTCTCTACTTTATTCTATCTCTTACAAAACACAGGCACAGTTTATAGCTTAAAAGAATCAGTTCGCTCACTTGGACCAATTGGATTTTCCAAAATAACATCCACTCCAGGGATACAAGTTCAGGATGCGCAGAAGACTGCTGTTTGAATATAGGCGGTTGTCATATATTGTATTAGGCCACATACTATACGGTGCAAGAGAGAGGTCCGACACGCCCAACATAGGGCGCGGCCATTTTGATTCCTATGCCACAGTTTATAGCTAAAGAATCAGATCGTTCACTCGGCGTCGGCACTTTTGATCTCAATGTTCCAGTTTATACACTGCGCAACTCAAATAATACAATATATGACAACCGCCTATAATAAAACAGCAGTCTTCTGCGTATCCTGAATTTGTATCCCTGGAGTGGATGTTATTTTGGAACTTTCAACTGGTCCGAGTGAGCTAACTGATTCTTTAGCAATAAACTGTGACACCAAAAATAATATTCACTGACACTGACAGCAGCAAGCAAAATATCAGGTGCGTTTTAATCATCCGCTTCTGCTTCCGGAATTGTCGGTTTAGTCGTTTTAACCTGTCATATTAAAACAAGAAAACCAACAATTCCGAAGCAGAAGCGGATGATTAAAACGCACCTATTAAAAATATTGCGCCAAGATGTAGGAAACACGTAATAAGGGATCAAAATGGCGGATTTTCTATCTCCTTTTAAAAGGCACTCAGAAAGCTGCGCAGTGCGACCATTCTCCGTATAGTAAAAGAAAATCAAAGTATGTGTATTAGCAAAGACATTACAACATATAGACAAAATGTTTCATTCATAAATCCCATACAATTGCGGACTGTTATTGTTTTAAAATTGTTAGTGAGTGGAAGAGAGAAAGACAGATCTCTTATGACCGGCTGGCAACGTTGTAAACAGTGTCCATAATATGCTCGCCAGTGGCGTAGAGTTTTAAACTTACCAGTATTGTCAGAGTAGTATGTTAAAAAAATACGTAAATATGTTGGTATATTTTTTTAGTAATATAATTATGATGATTTTTCATGTAGGTAGATTAGATTAGATTATGAGTTGGACGTTATTTGTCCTTGTCCACCGCGACCTTTTCAGATCTATTGTGGGACTCCTGTTTGTTTTAAAGTATGTCGTCTAGCCTGGTCTTTTTTATTAGTCTTAGTTGCTTTGACAGTGGCTCCCGCATGTAGTTGCATGCAATTGGCTTTTCTTCGCCCAATGTTAGAAACCTCATTCCAGCCAGGCATTCACATTGGCACAGGACGTGGAATATGTTTCCTCTTCTTCTTCACAGAACCTGCACAAAGTTGCTTCTCCTACTGGATGTATGACACTCATGTGCCTTTTGAGGCGACAGTGTCCAGTAAGAAGGCCTACTGTTATCCTAACGATTTGACGCTTTTGATCCAGTAGGTCTTTCGTGAACTTGGCCGATGGTTCCTTGATGAACTGTTTGGCCTGTCTCAGTCTTGGATAGTTGTTTCACCATTCCTGAGACTCTGTTTGCATCCATTGTTTAATGGGTGCCTGGCACAATGCCTTAGCAACTCCACAGAAGGGTCCGGGGCCTGTCATGGCCTTATCTGAGCCTCCTCGGGCTAAATCGTCGGCCTTTTCATTGCCCTGACATCCCTCATGGCCTGGAACCCAGGCTAAGGTCACCTTATTTTAAATACTTAGCTCTGTCAGGTCTTCTAGACAGTCTTTCACCAGTCGTGATTTGATTTCTGGTGAGAGAATTGCCTTCAGAGTATATGACAATAGTTTTGTATGATACTTGCTGATTTTTCATGTAGGTAAATTCAAGTACAAGTAAATCAAATACAAGCGAATTCAAGTTACCTTTCGATTTTTAATATTTATTGGTTTATAGTTTATTGGCATTTACTATATATTTGCCTGGTATTACCAAAATTATTTAAAATTTTAAATTAACTTTAAGTAGGTGGGGGTATCTAAATAAAACACTGTCCTAAAAATATATAATTTTTTAATTAATAATTACAAAAATACATGGTATGGCAAAAAATATCGTAAAAAAATGAAAATATTTTTAAAATATTATTTTAAATTTATAAAATACTTTAATTTTATTAACTAAAATTTCATTTAATTTTTTTTATGCTTAGTTATTATTGTTATAACTTACTGCAACGTTTCTTTTTACAGCAGGTGGTGTTCCAAAAACAGTTTAATCAGAACTACATTAGATATGCATACATATAGGTAATAAATAATGTTTAGAGGTAAACAAAAAATTAATATTTTGTAAATACAAAATATTAATTTTTTAATTTACCTGTTGGATAAGTCATTCAAAAATAGAAAGCCCTCACACTGTCTGGAGTTTGCATCTTTTCTAATATATCTAGTACCATTTGCACGTACCAAAACATTTTCAGGAAAACAGTGGATTTTTACGAAGGGGCTGATTTTCAAGGATTCCTATTAGAGAAAACCAAAGTTTTCTTTTCTCGGGATCTTGCGGAAACCTAAATAGGGTAATAAAAAATATGTATAGGTGCTCAATAGGTAAATCATTTTTAAGGTATTCTACATTTTACGTTAAATTTTCTTTGCCACTATTCAATAATTATTTATTGGTATAATTTACTAATTTATAAAAGGAATATCACTTTAAAAACTGTTTAAGACTACACAAGTTTTTGATACATTTTCATGTAAATTTAAATTGTATATTATCAAACCTGCAGTAAATTGTCTGAAAAATTAGATTGGATAATCATTTTTCAAACAATTTACTATGTGATCCTATATAATTTAAATTCTATAAGAAATTGTATCAAATCTTGTACAAGCCCTACTCCACTAGTTCAAATGAAAACAACATATCTTAACCTAAAAATACTTACCGATGAAACCATACATTTCGACTTAAATGATTTACCTTTTTGAACACTACACATGCATGTACCATAATTCTTTATATTTCTCACAAAAGTTCACAAAAATAGTATTTTATAAATGAATAAATCAATAAGTCACACAGAAACTGTCAGATACTGTCAGAAATACAAAATAGCTGTTAGACCTGATTGGCAACGTTGCGGCTGGTTACGGTACTACATTTCGTTCATATAAATTAGGCATTCCAACGACCTGTCCAAATGGCTACCAGTGGGTAATGACAGTTTAGATATGGCAACCCTGTTGTCAAGTTGTCATTAACAGGGTCAATAATACATATATAGTTATATAGATTGCTCAAAGCTAGTCGTTTACGAGCGGCCATATTGCCTGGCAAATATTTATTAATTTGAATCGGTTTAGCAAAAATGTGTTTTAAAACCAATTATTAGCCTTTAGATATTTAAAAAAAAATAATTGCTTACATTTTTGCTTCAAGGCGTAAGCTTATGTTTATTTTGAAAAATATGGATGATCAATCTATGTAACTATCTATTTAATTGACCTTGTCAAATCACCAGGCCTACAGGGTTACCATAATTTTTCCATATCATAACCCACTGGTAGCCATTCAGTTTGGAATGCCTAATTGTAAATTCGTAAAATAAGATATTCAGCGTTGCCGTATTTACGGAGTTCTTCAAAACCCTAATATTTTGTTTAGATTAATATTGATTTTTTAATAAAAAATTTAGCTTATATTAAAACTTCAAAGAATAATTTGATTAAAAACATATTTTTATTTATATAATATAAAATTATAGTTACAGGACACATCAAATTTTCTTTTTCGAAAGTAATTTCTCCAAATAATTTTGACAGACTGATAAAATCGGCAAAGACGCAATAAACGAGAATCTGGTGGGAATAATGATTTGCCACATAAAAATGTAAACAATTTGGTCTCTTAGTTGTAATGTCTTTGGATATACCAGACCTTCTCACTGACAGCTATTGTTAACAGAGCTCACTGCAAATTACGACCGCCATCTGATAACAAAATGAAATATCGTCGTTGCCGCGGTGAAACCTCCTATGTACATTTTATCAAAATTTTCAGTAGTCATAAAAAACGTAACAATTTTACGTTTATTATTATTATTTACAATTATACGTATTACGCACAAGGAGGGTTTCATTTTTGATCTAAAATCACAATATTTTAAAAGAAAATTACATTGGAGGTTTTGCTAAACTGTAGAGAATGTTATTTTCTATGAAATGGCTCAAAAATCTAAAAATGTAATTAAATTTCCATAGGAGGTTTCACCGCGGCAATGACGATATGCTCCAAAGACATGTAACAACATTGTACTTTACCAAATTGCTCCTGTGCCAATCTGTAATCTAGAGCAAAGTGGGTAAAAAAAAATTATTTTATATACAAAAAATGACATGAGACATGACAGTGATAATTGTGTTATCTCTGAAAATGACAATTCTAATTCATTGTGAACCTAGCTTTTAAACCTGAATTATTAATATTTTTACCTAACTTTGGCAAAGATAGTCAAATTATAAACTCATGTTAGACAATTCTTTTAAACTATAATCATAGTAGTTTTTTTGTCGTTTCTATGACAACCTGTAAAAATGAATCACAACAATAGGCATACAAATAAATTCTTAAATCAGCAAAAATTGATTAATATTTTTAATGATTTTTACCTACTAATCGTGTGTAGATGTGTTTGTGCGATGTTAAGAGGAAGAAAATGTTTCCCGTTAACGATATATATCAAGATATATTTGAATATGTTATTATCTGGAAAACTTTAAGGGCAAACAAAATTAGCGCTGTCATGCCTTTTTTTTAAACACTTTGCTCAGGATTGGGATTGTCACAGGTGCCATTCGGTAAAGTACAATGTTTTTACAAGCCTTTGGGGTATATTTTATTTCATTATCAGATGGCAGTAAAAGTTTACAGTGGGCTCTTGGCACATACTTTAAAGTATGTGGCTCTTGGGCTATTATGATTTGATTCCGTATGCGCCAGGGATACAAATCCGAGTTGCGCAATGTATAAACTGGAACATTGAGATCAAAAGTGCCGACGCAGAGTGAGCGAACTGATTCTTTAGCTATAAACTGTGACACAGGCGACATATGAAAAGAAGACAAAGAGCCGCAATAAGAAAACAACAAACAAAAATTCAAAAGTAATTTTTTATATTAAGATACAATATTATGTATTATAGTGGTAATAATAAAAATATAATAACTGTAAAATTACATGTCCTTTTCATCAGAAATATCATGATGCTCCCTTAATTATTTATTTCGGTACAAGTTGCAAATGGAGGTAAAATACATTCACATTTTGCTTTCCTTTCTTTGTTCCAAACAGTTAACTTAGTTTCGAATCCTTCGCCCAATTTTAATAACGTTTTTCCAAATTTGCATCTTAAATCTAAACACAAAAAATATGTACATGAATAACATTATTTAAGGGTATGAAATATAAAAAAATAACCATTAGCTGCGAGTAGATAATTAGGTACTAGAGGAAAGGCGCCTAATTTGACATAGTTGATGTTTTTTTATTGTTGAGATCGACTAATTGCAGCGGGTAGTCATAGTTTGTTAGCTAAATATGTAGAAAACATTTTATGATTTAGTGCTTGAAAAATATTTATTTGATAGTTTACGAGATCCCAAAAATAGGTAAGGTAAAACAATTTAGTACAAAAAAACCAAGGTATGATGAAAATGAGAACCAACCAACCATCTACTTAAAAAAAAAAACAATAAAACACAAAAAGTCAACGTATAACAATACATAGAGTTAACTTTCTACTTCAAAAGATAAAAAAAAAGAGAAGAAAGGGAAAAAAGATGGAAAAAAGGGAAAAACAGGGAAAAAGAGAAGAAAAATGGAAAATGTCATAATGATCTAGCCCCTCTAGTGAGAATGCTAGAGATATAATTTGCGGTGGTGGAACGCCTGTTTTGTATGGGCAAGTTTTCTGAAAATCAGTACGAACAAGAATAGCACATTATGGAGAACTTAAGAATTAAACTATTTTATATTCATTTTGCGAGGGTAGAAGATTTTTGAATAGATTCAAAGTAGCATCTCAAAATAGGGATCTGTCTCAAATTAGGATACCATTGTATCTCAAATTAGAAGCCCATTTTTAAGGTTGAGAACTTTACTTTTTCACTAAAAATTGTAAAATTTCGTTTAATTATAAATAATACATTTTTATTTTTTCAATGTCGCTACTTACTGCAAGTAATAAGCATAATTTTGTATTGATAAGTTTTTTATTGTGGATCCTAAGAAAGGGGTCTAGTCTGTAACAATTCCTTCATATTTAACGGCCTTTGAAAATATTTTCTTCTTTACTTCTGTCATTATTTAAACGGATCTTTAAAATACATTAGAGACAATACATTAAAGAAATCTGTTTAAATAATGACAGAAGTAAATTAACGAATACGAAAATATATTTAAGGCCACCAATATTTTTAAAGGCCGTTAAATATAAAGGAATTGTTACAGAATAGACCCCACCGTATCTTAAATTTGATCCCTTTCCTCTATTATATTTTTTTCACGGTTATTAAACAGTTTTTTATTCAACGATCACTATCCAAAGTAGGCTTTTGCACATTCAAATCTAACTGAAAAGTTGATGTTTTCCATGAATTGTCATAGTTTGACATTATTGCCGCATCTAGACGGAAAATTACTTTTTGCACACGCTTATTTTCATTAGAAAAGCTAATAGGTATTTTAAAAGAAAATGTAGACCAATCTGAATCTTTTAGTTGAACATTTAATACTCAAACTCATTTTCCTTAATATTTAAATGATAATTAAAATATTAAAAATAAATTGCCCTGTTTTTAACACTTATATTTAACATGTCTTGTTGGTATAGAGCCTAGCGCGTTTGTCTTTGAAACTGATGGTCATGAGTTCAATCCTCACCAGTTACTTATTTTTTTGTTAATTTGATTTTTTGTCTGTAAAATTAAATAAAACTTAAAACAGTATATGAGCCATTAATTTGCGATTTGAGTATTCTAACCGATGATCTTGTAAGTTATTTTTAAAATGTACTTACTAACAACTATTTTTTATGCGTATCATAAAATTAATCCTAGAGTAAGCAGGCAACACAATATAAGCAACATACTTTTCGTTAGCTGTGTCTGTCAAATTAATGTAGTAAGATTTGAATTCGGCAAAATAAAACTATATACTTTTAATATCGTGTGATCGTAGAAAAAATCTTGTGTGTAATTCGAGCGGAAACTTTTTATCTTAAGCGAAAAAGTAGCACTTTCTGTTTTTAATACAGCTATTTTTAATTTGGTTTAATAGATCTATTTTGTTTCGCTTACCTGAAGATTGATCAGCTTTGGGATTAATTGTCGAGATTTTATCGTTTTCTGAGGCTAAAAAAAGTCGTTAAAATTTTAGTATTTATATTGGTTTCGCCAGGGCAAAAAATGAGCAATAGTAGCCCGCGGGGGATGGGGTAGCTGTTATAGATAAGGATCTGTAATGCAACTATTTTCAGTTATTCAAATTTTATATCGTTAACTGTTTCTGAATTCAAAATCTAACAGACTTCTAATTAGTAAAAATGAGTCAAACAATAGATTAAATATCTAGTTTTTGAACTGTTATTTTTTCACGTTAAATAATTTTTTTATACCCCATCTGACTTTATGTATTTTGTTCCAAAACGTAGAAAATTCTTTCAACATACTTTCAACATACTTTCAACATACTTTCAACATACTTTCAACATACTTTCAACATACTTTCAACATACTTTCAACATACTTTCAACATACTTTCAACATACTTTCAACATACTTTCAACATTCTTTCAACATACTTTCAACAATACTTTTAACATACTTCCAACATACATTCAATATATTTTCAACATATTTTCTACATACTTTCAACATACTTTCAACATACTTTCAACATACTTTCAACATACTTTCAACATACTTTCAACATACTTTCAACATACTTTCCACATACTTTCAACATACTTTCAACATACTTTCAACATACTTTCAACATACTTTCAACATACTTTCAACATACTTTCAACATACTTTCAACATGCTTTCAAAATACTTTCAACATACTTTCAACATACTTTCAACATACTTTTAACATACTTTCAACATACTTTCAACATTCTTTCAACATACTTTCAACATACTTTCAACATACTTTCAACATACTTTCAACATACTTTCAACATACTTTCAACATACGTTCAACGTACTTTCAACATATTGCATACTTTCAACATATTTTTAACATATTTTCAACATATTTTCAACATACGTTCAACATACGATCAACATACTTTCAAGTACAGCCCTGATGATAGTCACTGACCGAAACTAGTCGCATCATGCCTGTCTCATAAAAAAATTTTGTTTTTCCTTTTCTTTGCGGATATACAACATTTGAGATATAGATAATCATATTTTATTTTTCCATTTGTGTAATTTTAGGTCTTAAAGTATACTTTAAAGTAACTAAATTACATTTTTAATATTATAGCAATTAATTATGCGACACAATAACCAAATATAGAGGTTAGGTGTCAATTTACATTTAATTTCTATTATTTTTAAGACTATACGGGTATTCATCTAAAGCAGGGGTTCCCAAAGTGCGGCCCGCATCCCATTTGCGGCCCGCGAAACCGTTATGTGTGGCCCGCGAACAATTTCTTGGTTAAATAAACGAAATTATATTGCTTAATTTAAATATGAAAAAGTAAGTCAGGTCATAAACTACAGAAATTTTAATAATTAAGAGAATTGAGAGTCAGCAAGAATAAAAAAAAGACCAGTGGATTAACCAGACTTAACATCTTAACCAACCAATGTCAATTATCTTTTATTCCAACACACGCCAATCAGTATCTCAACCCCGATTGGATTTAAAATTTTTTTATTCATTACCAGAGTAACGTATCAATGATTTATGCAAAACGTCAATGTGATCTTTGTTAAAAAGGTGAGGAAAAATGGACAAAAATTACAGAATCGATTTCATATTACGGAAACCAAGCATATGTTGTTTATAAAAGTTCTGTTCATATTGTTAAATAATCTTATCAAATACCACGCGAGGTGATTTTTTTTTGAGAACGTTTTGTTGTTTCTTTACTAATTATGCAAATTTCACTCAACAAAATCTTCCCCAAAGAAAAATTCGGCAGTCAGGAGTTGACTAAACACTCGATAAACTGGACTCAGAAAGAGACTCCAACTGCTGGCTAGATATGGGGAAATTAGCAAAAGTATGATAATATACCGGGTGTTCTAAATTAAAGCGTTACAACTATATACCGCTTTTTATAAAAAAACGTTTCAGACGAAAGTTTTATAGTTTTGTAGGGAAAAACTTTTGGCTAAAATCGTTTTTTATAGCTAACCACAATATGGCCAACTTTTTTTCACGCAGCAACATTTTCAAGTAGCTGTTACTCAAAAAGTGAAAGTCCAATAAAAAAAATATTTTCCTCAAAAGTTTCTTATTTTTTTATGTACTTTAAGAATATGTAAGAAAAAAAGGGGATTCCCATTTAAAAAATAAAGTTCACCTCGATATGGCCATATTATGGTCAGCTATAAAAAAATGAATTTAGCCAAAATGTTTTCCCCAAAAAACTATAAAACTTTTGTCTGAAACTTTTTTTTCTAAAATGCTTATTTTCGGCGGTATTTAACTGTAACATTTTAATTTGAACACCCGGTATAGATAAACGTTTTTGGGAGATTTTGACGCGCCCTTATAGCTGAATTGTGTATAAATTAGCGAATTACTAAACTTTTTGTAAAATTATATAATGAGGTGTGACTGATAATAAACTATATTTTTCTTAAATATTTTATATTATTTTCTAACTGCGAAACTTGGTCAGTCAAGTTCGTGGCAATATCCCGAATTATTGAAACACGCTTATTAAATGGCTTTGTTTCGGGCTATGGAATTTTTCTACTTGATTCCAAGTCACTTAGTTGGCTTTCGCTTCGGCTGTGGACCGTAGTATTCTATAAGTGGTTCGAGCACTAACTTCTGGATTTTGAATTCACTTCCACTGGTTGAAATTAAAAATATACCTTTTACTTATTTATTTAAACTTGATAAACTCTGATACAAACTATAACATTTTTACACTGTACTTAAATTGGTAGATTACATATGTGGTAATTAAACGTCGGTTTATAACATCTTACTTCACCGTGCCGATTTCGGCAGAGAGCAAATAAAAAGAACCTTATTGTTTAATGTGAGATAGGGATGCGCACGATGTATCGATGTTAAAAAAATATAGATTTTTCTCTTTCTATTATCGATGTTTTTTATGCCATGTTTTTATTTAACATCGAGATGTTTTTTTTTATCTAATATCGATGTTTTTTAATTTTACATTTAAATTTAAACAGGATATAGTTATAAAGAAATACCACAAATGCAAAAAAGTTCTGCCTCTCTTTGAAGGACTCGAAAAATATTGGTGTAGGAAACTTATTATTATTATGCTAAATTAAATGTTTTTAAAATAAATAAACAACAATAGTACGTATTTTTATTTAATTTTCATATTTTTCAAAAATAAAAAAAAAATTTAAAAATTGCATTTATTGTGAATTGAACCGCGTCGTGAAATGCAAAATTGATTACATGTTCAATACTTAACTGAGCTAAAGAGTCATGTCAAGTGTGTGTATTTTATGTTTTTAGTCGATATTTTTTACAACTTTCAGTTGTCTGACGTCTTGTTTGCAGGAATTTTAAACTAAATTCTTACAGATAACACTTCCTGATGGTCCCGCCTACCACTTTACAAAATTCCAGCCGGAGGTATGATCATACCATAGAATTCATATTTTATTACCTAAGAAGGATCGTGCTACCTTGCAGCCGATAACTCTGAGGCCCATATTTATAAACAGAACTTACTTGAGTCGGACTTGGGTAAGTCGTCCTTGAACGAAAATCGAAGTTCGGTTATATCGCGTGAATTTAGAGATGGGTAGTAACAAATCCGTAAATGTATTTAACAGTTACAAATTTGCTAATATCCATCTCTAAATGCCAGTTGTAACATCGGAACCACCTAGAACTTTAGAGACGTTGTAACCGAACTTCGATTTTAGTTCAAGGACGACTTACCCAAGTCCGACTCAGCTGAGTTTTGTTTATAAATACGGGCCTGATGAGTCTATTAATAATAACAGAGACAACCCAGCGAGACGTGTAACTCAATGTATTTTTTTGTTCGGTAAAAGTTGTTTGGGCGATTGTAACCACAACCAGTCTATGATGGCGCCACTAGTAAATAGTGAGAAAATTAGAAATGCTTTAGAGCGGGAAATTCAAACATGGATTCAGAAATAAATAGTTTTTCTGTACACATTTACAGGAGAAACAAAAACTATTGTTTCACTGTATATTAAAAAAATATGAAAGCTTCCCATAACATCAAATTTTTTATCATATAAATAATCATTTTAATGAAGGAAGTTTTATTCAGTTTAATATAAGCAGTGAACATAGTTTTTATTACTCTTGTAAATTTCGCTAAAAAACTATTTAAACTTGGAAAAATAGTACACCAAACTCTTTTTCTATAAATTATATTTTTGTAAGGTACAGAAAAACAAACTACAATTGCTAAGTTTAGAAAGTACCTCGTATCATTTTGTGACAAATTACAAAGAATAACAGTTGTTATATATTCACAATATATTTAAAAACTAATGTAACAAATATTTTATAAAGTATAGAGTATATCGATACCTTTTTGCCAGACTATCATAAGTGCCATTTGAACAAATGTCGCTTACGTTAGTCTGGCAAAAAGGTATCGCTATAGGGACCGTGCGTGAAATATAGAGGCAGCACTACTGCCGAAGTTAGCCCTCTCTAGTGTTTAATTTTAGAATTAAATGGGGTAAACATTGCAAGTAAATAATAAAGAATATTTTTTAAAATATTAAATATAGTTAAATATAGATACCGGCCCGTACCAAACAATCGGGTACATGGTCAAAATGATATAAAATGTAAAACATTATTAAAATCTGGACATGTATATACATTTTAAGCAAAAAGATTTATATGGCTAATTGACAATAAATTGTAAAGTTGTACCTTAAACAAGTGTATCCAATGTCAAAATATCGTTATTTAGTAACACTGAATTTAAAAGTATTACAATAACATTTCAAAAATGTAAATTAATAAAAAAGATTGGGAATAATAATTCTTTTTAGATTTATGTTAGTCGAAATGTCATTCATCCACTGACGTTTATGAGACGCCCAATGATATACATATTATAGATTGCTCACCCATCTATAAAAAAATTACGAAAAGCGGGTTGCAATGTGCCTTTCCTAGTGCTCACTAAAATGGAGCCGTTCTAGCCCAAATATGTTTTAATATAAAATTTCAGTATTTTAATCTTTAGAAAAAGAAAATAATTAAAGTTTTACTTCAGGACACGTTATTATGTATTTGGAAAGTTGAGTTTCCATGTAGTTAAATAATATTAAGAGATCTAAACAATTTTTAAAACAGATGGATATAAATAATTTTAGACTACTCTCATTTCAGAAATTACACTACATAAAATACATAATTGCAATATGTAATACAATTTTGAAAAGGAAATGTAAACAACTTTGATATGAGATATAAACAACTTTGGTGAGAGTTGTAATTGGACACATCTATTATTCTGAATAATGTTTAATGGTAATGTCACTAAAAAAATTTACAAAAATCACTGGATTTTTAATATTTTAAAGTTTGTTGCAGTCTCTTTTGATAGTACTTGTAATGTACGTATTATTTATGATTTGTTTATTTTAGTAATAAATGAGAAATAGTTAATAAATTGTAAAGAGGGCTATGATATTTTTGTCAAATTGGACATACTTATTTCATAGTAACATTCTACGTTAGTTTTAATCAACAGAATAAACCATTAATTATCTGTAAAATTATATTTATATAAAATGTTCATTTAAATATGTAAAAATCTTAATGACAATTAAACACTAAAGACTAATTTCTAAACCGGTTCTGTAAATGTTCAAGTGCTCAAAATTGATACAAAGCTAGATAAAAAAAAACTTTGCCCAGTGAAATACGCTTTTCGTCATCTGATTTACATATGGATAAGCAATCTATGTAATGTAATTATGTATATCATTGGGCGTGAGACACAATTCTGCTCTGTGAAAATTTATAAATTTCTTTACTATTGAATGAAATCCAGGTTTCCAAAGTAATGTGTTCGTACATCCACGGATGCAACAAGTTTTTTCGATAATGATATTACGAAAATAATTCGACTTTATTTAATTAATAATTATTAAACAATAAATACCATATAAAATATTAATAAATACCCCCCATAAAGTTCAAATTTTTTTCACCAGTTAGCGTTAAAGTCTTGACGCACGGTCCCTATGTTATGACTGTTTATTTTAATAGAAACCATGGAAACGAAACAAGCACACATACAGTCACACAAATGTACACCCCCTGCTAACTCCTCTTAGGGTCATCAAGACCAATAGATTTGTATGCCATACCTTCTAAAAGGGAATAAAGGATGACATACTATCATCATTTAAACAGGACGTTGCTGAAGGCTTGTCCCTGTTATGTCGTCTGTTTATGTATCTTGTGCGTGTGCTTTTCTGTTGTGTCCCCAGTCATGTAAAAGTTTTCCCAGTCTCCTAATTTGGTTACTAGGTGGACCTTCTCCAACTAGTCGTCTAATCTATTCGATCTGTTCTGCAGCAGGAGTTACTTTTCAAACATAGCAAATAACAATATTAATAATAAACACTATTTAAAGATGAATACTTTTTTATAATTTTTTTGTCATTGCCCCTTACCTGTCTCTTACACCACCAGGGTATACCTATTTTCCATATTCCCTTAATTATAGATTACCTTACAATGTTTGAATGAATATAACATTTTACCCATGAAAAATCTAATTTCGAATTTAACTCTTTTTCATTTGAAACAATTGGTATATTACAATTTATTATCAAGGAATCTTCTAATACAGTTATAGTAAATCCTATTTAAACTACTGGTTGTTCTGCAGGATAAATTAACTTTTCTTGAGATTGATCTCTCTAAAATCCAAAACCGATCTGATGTCCCCAAATTTATTTTCCAATGCATCCTGATTTAAAATTCTGCCCTTTTGTGATTCAATTTTTTTCTTCGTTTAAATGACTATAATCTTCTGAGTGACTATTAGAGGTAGGTGTATGTAAGAAATAGCCAATATCTAATAATTTCAGAAGTCCTTTGCCAATGCTACATGTGCAAAGATTTTTTGCTCAGCATACATTTTACATATTTTCTAGTAGGTGGGAACTTTGTGCTGCCATTAAAGCTGTCGGGACATTCATCTACCTACTTAATGAACAAAAGTAGCTGTAACAATGGATCTCTTTTCCAATTCACCTAAAATAATTATAGCCATTTTGGGGTCCATAACACTTTAGTGTCACAAAAAATAAGCCATTTAGAAAAAAAATAGAACCATTTTGAATGTAGTAGAGACTAATTCTTTACAAAAAAGTGCGGAGTTTTTCAAAATATAACCATTTTTTTCTAACCTCATTTTTTTTATTTTTTGGAACATGAGTGAATTGTTCGCCGAGTTCAGGTACGAATTTTGCAAAAATTTGTCAACACCCAAAAATAACTAGTTTCTATAGTAAATTTTCGCAAAAAAAAATAGAAAAACAGCATTTTTCGAGAAAAATATAATGAAAAATTTAAGTGATCTAAAACCATATATTTTGTTGTTTGGAAAAATGCAGTATGTTTACCTATAGAGAAACAACTTAAAATAAAAAAAATATTTTTCGTCATGAAACATTTTTTCCATATTTGCACAAGAAAACATCACTAACAAAAAAAATTGAATATTTGTCATTATGGAAATATCAAAATAATTAAAAAAAAAATACGTAACCGAACCCACGTAAAAAATTAATTGAATGTCGCCTGTAATGAAAACATAATTTTTAAAATAATTTGCTTCCCGGCCAACTGACACAGATCAAAGAATATACGTTCTTGCTTCTCAGCTTAATATCGCTACCAAACAAACCTAAGTTGCCTTATCTATTGATTGTTGCAGTAAACACAACATAAAATTTAGAAATATTTATTGATTTAAAATGCAATATGCTCATAAATAGTTTTTAATAAATAATCAAAAAACACTTAAAACCTATGTAAAATATAAAAACACAAATAAAATTGCGATAAATAAAATCAAATTCTCGACAAACGCACAAGAGAGCATGCGCGAATCTAAATTACTACGCTTTTATCAAGTAATAGGTAGTTTTCAACATCCGCAATAAAAAATAGTTCCAACTTGGAAAGGCCATATTTTTGAATTTTGACTATAATCCGCAATTTTTTTTCCAAAAATCAAGAAATATCTATCTGTAGTTTTATTTAAAACATATGTCAAATCTGTTATTTTGTGACACTAAAGTGATATGTCACCCAATTTTGTAATATATTATTAAACACACACATTATACAGTGGTTTTCTTAATTTGGAAATTACTTACCTCTAGAAAGAAACGTGTACAAAAACGCGAGTTGGTTCCAGAAATTGCTTCATGCAAAAAATAATATGCGAAAATAAACATCCCCCCGAAGAAAATTAATTAAACAACAAAATCAAAGAAATAAACGGGGCCCAAATTAAATTAATTTTAATAAAATGCACACGTTCATAACAACATTCATAACATTGTCAGTTGTCAGTTCTAATCAATACGTCGACGTCAAAAAACCAGCAACATCAGCGACCTCTTAGATTGGTGTTGCTTTTATTGGAGAGAGATAAATATATGTAAAGATCAATGTCAAAGAGAAAGAAAGTCATATATGTAATTTAAATTGACCACCGAACAAATTTTCTTATTAAGTTACACATCTCTGTTGTCTCTGATAATAATAAATAAAAATAAGATTCTTTCCATTGTCTTGTTTATTTGTTCGTTTATAAAAAACATCGATGTTTACAAAATCGATAATTTTTTACGATTTTTTTACAATATCGATAGTCTGTATTCGATGTATCATTTGATTTCAACATCGATGTTTTAGGCATCGAACATTGGCTTGTTTTATTTTTGAACATTTAATGAGACAGACTTATAATTTTTCTGTCTTGTTGTTTGCTAGTGAAGACGAGTCGATTCTAAAAATAACTTTTATATTGTATGCACAGGTTATATATTGTTTTTTATGCGACTGAAACATTATTTTATTTTTATTTTATTTATGGATTGATGATGTTATTTTTATGTTACCGTTTTTTTCATTATTTATACAGGGTGGGTTATAAGAGTAACTGACGTATCTTGTTAAAAAATGTTTGTCATTTTTGAACAGGCCTAGTTATTCGGATGTACTTATATTTGTGAAAAAATATTTTCAATTTAGCACTTAAATAAGCAAAAACTAGGATGCAGAATAACTCATCTTTATCATTTGTTATATGAACGATAAAACGTCAAAATATAAGCAGTTTCATACATCTCACTCCAGTACGTCCTAATTTGTAAGAAAATTTTCAAAAACAAAGAGATTTTTGAATTGTATTACATAAAAATATTTTTTTTGTATTAAAAAGTTTATATTTGAAAAATAAAAGTGTATAGAGGTATATTAGGTTGAACCTACTTCATGAAAATACATATATAACTAGCTAGAGCTTTTTACAATGTGCGGCCCGCCAACCCTCTCTATTATTAAATAATTAGGACATTCTGCCCGCGGACCAAAAAGTTTAAGAACCACTGATCTGAAGCCACTCCGCTGAAATACCTATAAAAATAATTTATATATGCCTTTAAGGCCAAGTTCAACGCCTTGTCACTGAAAAGTGACGGCGCTTTTTTATCCCAAAAAATACAGCTGAACGATAATATTTTGAGAAATTGTTTTTAAAAATCTGATGTGTCTAACACATGACTTTCCTATCTAGTTATTACAAGCTTTTTCCGTTTATTTTGTACAACCTATTGCAGCACCTCCATAAATGTTTAAAGGATGAACTAAATATATACATTTTCCACATACATCTACCTCGAAACATTTTTCTATAGATATTCACTGAAAACGAAAATACTGAAAAATTTAAATTTAGCACTTTTCCTACAATTTTCCATTACGGTCCATTTTAGAAAAATCATGTATAAACAAAAATTATAGAGATCGATATCGCAAACAACTTTTATTTCAACAATTTTCATAAAAATCAGAATTTTGCACATTTTGTCAAATTTCTCGAATACGGACCATTTCAGGAAAATTTGACATAAAACAAAAATTATAGATAATAATATTAGAAGTAACTTTTATTTAAACTATTTTTTCCTCCAAACATAAATAACAGATATATTCCATAAAATATAAAAACAGCCTCTCATAAAGTACACCCCCAGATGTTCCGACTTTGTCCAAAATCTAATCATTTCACGTCAGGCTAAAATAAAACTTAAGTTTAAAATTTAATGTTTTTTTCTCTATCCGTTTTTGAGTTTTCTTCAAATTTCGAAATTTACACATTTTCTCAAATATCTCGAATACGGTCCATTTTAGAGAAATTATGTATAGGATAAAAATTATTTTGTTTAAACAATTTTTATAAAAAAATATTTTTTTACATTTTGTCAAATTTCTCAAATACGGACCATTTTAGGAAAATTTTGTGAAGAACAATAATTTTAGATAATAATGTAAGAAGTAACTTTTATTTGAAGAATTTTTTTCCCCAAACGTAAATAACAATTATATTCCATAAAATATAAAAATGACCACTCATAAAGTACCTCCCCAGATGTTCCGACTATGCCCAAAATCTAATCAGCTCATTGGATGCTGGAACAAAGCTTAAGTTTAAAAGTTGGTGTTTTTCTGTGTATCGGTTCATGAGTTATGACGCGGGCGCGCCCACACACACACACACACACACACACACACACACACACACACACACAAACACACACACACAAACACACACACACACACACACACAAACACACATACACATACTATTTAAAAGCTAAAACTCAAAAGAAACTATTTTATTTTTGCTCTAATTATTTCATGAAACTTAAGATTTAAAAATTTACTATAAAAAAAATAGCGCCAATTTACAACCGTGCTAATTCGAGACATACGTTTTATTAAACTCGTGTTACGTATTTGTGGACATTAAGAGATAGAAATTTAAAGTGACGTCTTCTATTACTTCGAATGAAAAATCTTTTTCTAATCTAATAAAAAAAGTTGAGTTGGGCCTTAAACTACTTTTTTATTGCGAAACGATATACCTAAATAGTGGGAAAATGACTCAAAATCTTTATATAAAATAATTATATGACAACCAGTTTAGGCCTTAAGGCCTTCATCAGATCTACAAGTAAAGAATAAAACAGTTACGATTAACGTATGTACAGTACACACTCTCAAGCACCCTCTATTATATACTTACGACAGATCCATTCGCTTGGACAACAAAGGGGATCCTTTTCAGATGCCGTATAAAATGGTGCGCAATGGTCGATTATGTCTTTCTGGTTACGGACTTGCGCAGCGCATTTTATTCTCTCGCAATGAGGTTCTTCGAATTTTCCGTTGAAATTTTTGGGACAAACGCATTTCATGCACGTGTTTGGAGGATAAAATTGTTGCCCTTCCAATACCGTGGTGTCAGGTGAAATCTGACATTTTCCTACGTGGCTTTCGGGCGTATCTGAAATCATACGATGAAAATAAATTTCGCAGCTGAAAACAAAATGGTAATATACAGAGTGAATCAAAAGTTACAAAATATAATTTTTTAGGTACCTATATCTTTACTCTGTCCAAATCATGTAGTTAGAAGGTAGGGAGATGCTGTATAGGCATCTTTTTCAAACATTCGAAGCGGTGTCATTGGGAGTGGCTTATGTAGACTCAATATGGCCGATCCGCCAGGACCGGACTATTGGGAATGCAACCCAAAACTAGATTTTTCTTTTTTTTAGGAAATTTTATATTAGTTATATTTATTAATTGTTATAAAACGGATGACTAAGGTTATAATAACTGATTTTCAATTCCACTTTATGAAATAAAAAATGTAAAGAAGATTTTACCTTAGATAGTATTTTATGGAATGATCAGAAAGCCTACAAATTTCATTTGACATGGTTTAACTTAACAAGTGTAATGTTAGACCGTAACTGGTCTAACATAAAATAATCAAACAGTTGTTAGATAGGTAGGTATTAATAGAAAATATATTAGGGCAAAATAACAAGTAATATAAAAATTATGTTTATATTGACCGCTAAACAATACAATAATTTTATTGTTGTGATGTCTCGTGCTATCACATTTTTTATTTTATTTTTAATGAGGTAAACATCCTATGTGTTTGAATATTTGTTAAAAGAAGCTTTTATTATTAATAGTACTGTATTATGGTTATACAAGGGATGCTGATCAAAACTTTGCAATTTGCAAATATATTTTTATTTATAAATGACTTGTACCATTGAAGATACTACATATTCTACGGAAATAAGGTGGATAATTTAAAGTAACAGCTTCTTTTTATTATTTGCTCACATTGAAAAAAATATCCAATACATCCTTAGTGGTATACTGTAGGCCCTTTTCATTTTTTTACTTACCTCGATAAAAGAAAAACATGTTTCCCCATTCCGTCGGTCTGTCTGTCGTCTGTCTGGGTGTTTGTTGGCACGATAGCCCAAAAACGGCTTTATAGAAAAACTTCAAATTTTGTATGCAGATATTGTTTAATAACGATGAACGTGACGAAGAATACCGAGTGAACGCAAAGTGAGAATTCGGATTGGATCAAGAGGAAGATCGGCAAAGAATATTTTGAGTTGTTCAGCAGATTATCACAAAGATATGACATCTACCTTGTTCGAGAAATGGTTTGGTGAACAATTAATTCCTAATTTGCCACCAAATGCTATAATAGTAATGGATAATGCCCCCTATCACTCTCGTCAAACTAGTGAAATTCCAAAAGCAAAAGCTCGAAAAGAGGTAATTTCGTATTATTGTACATTTAATGCAATTTGGAATTAATTTAGAGTAATATCAAAATGGAAGTCAGAAAAAAAATGTTAATCCTGCGTTGTCTGAAAGCGTTTTAGATATTATTAGAGAAGTTGTTGGAGATATATCTCAAGAATTATGGTCCAATTGTGTTCTCCATGTTACCAAAATTGAAAATAACCATCGAGTATTTCCGGCTCATTCTTGCATTATAAACCTGAATGACACGTCAAGTGAAGATGATAGTTCTGATGAAATTTGGTTTTCCATTTTGGTTATATTTTTACGTTATTAAACGTAACCACGTATCTGTTGGTTCACGTTATTTTGGAAAGGAACATGATATTGTTCCTGTTTTCCTTCTCTAGAAATGTAACCTTGACGTGCTTTAATTACTTTAGAAATTAAAGCCAGACTAATACATTCCAAAATTAATCATTTTTTTAAAAATAAGAAGATACAAATAACAGTTGTTCAAACATTTTTTGTAACATCCTAAATTGATTTTTAATATATAATGTAATATTTAAATACTTCAATCAAAGCAAAAAAAATAGCAGATGAAAATAACATAGTTTCATGGTGATTTTGATTACAAGTCGCGAATATTTATTACGGATTAATTTGTGCTTTTAAACTAAATTTAGTAACATTTATTAAATACTTAATCAAAGTTAGAAAATAATGCGAATAATGTGATACTTTTTAAATGCGTATAACATTTCCACTTAAAATATACAATAATTTTAAAATAAAGCGTAACATACAACTAATTAGATCCGTCCCTGGGCTTCGCCTAAAGATGTCTATATACAGTGAGCACCATAAGTCTTACCCCCCTATCTAACTCGTTACTGGAGTCTTGTTAGGAAAATCGCCGAGACAGGTCGATTTTTGATTTCTACAATGTACATTTTTGTGTGAATAGTTTACTTTTAATTTCACCCCTCACTGGAGGGGAGCAACCCTTTCGAAAAATTTAAATGGCATGGGGTGGTGAGTGATAGCTCATTTGAAAGAGGGTTTTATTCTCTATTCAACCGTGTAAAAAAATTGGAAATTTGCTTTATTAATTCTCGACTAATTGTTGTTTCAGAATAACGGAAATTGACGTAGCGCACTCATCCTTAGAATTAAAATTCGGCCCTGCATGACTTCAGTTTTGGTTCAGACGTGAAGTAAGACTTTTTGCCATTAGAAAATCATTGTTAGTCTAGTTGCTTTCCTATTTTGTGAGGTTTTGTTATTTTTAAACATTAATAAATCAACATGTAATGATGCAAATTTCAAAATTTTTTTGCACGGTTTAATAGAGAATAAAACCCCCTTTCAAATGAGCTATCACTCACCACCCCATGCCGTTTAAATTTTTCGAAAGGGTTTTTACCCTCCAGTAAGGGATGAAATTAAGGGTTAACTAATTATGCAGAAATGTACATTGTAAAAATTAAAAATCGACCTGTCTCGGCGATTTTCCTAACAAGACTCCAGTAACGAGTTAGTTAGGGGGGGGGGGTAAGACTTAAGATGCTCACTGTATGAATGAATCCCTTTGTTGTGCCGAAAGAGAAAAAATATCTTTAAGGTACCATTTGGGTGGGCGCGTCAAGAGACAAGCGACCACTGAAGCGACCCGACGGTCGAGTAGGACGACAGATGCATAAATGTTACGCTTGGTACATTTCGCAAGCTTGAGAAGTGTCGCGCGACACTTACAGGATAACCATTCGAGGGAACGATCGGCGTTGCCAGACCTACTGTTTTCACGTAGATCCACTGTTTTTGTCTCTAGCAAATTTTGTTCTTAATTTATTAAGTTTGCCTCATTCTTCAGCAAATGGTTAAAGAATATTTTCTCTAGTAAATTTTCTGCAGAAAGCAGCGTAATAAGCATCCACTACTCTAGGTTGGCTCCAAAAAAAAAATATCAAGATCATCATTGTTTTTATTTAAAATGAAAAAAAGAATTAATAGGGCATCATAAAAAGAACATGCACACTACGATTTTGAATTATCTCATTGTTTTTTTTTTTTTTTTTTTTTTTGGTTAAGTATATATTAAAAATATTATTATTTGTATTTAATCTTTGTTTACCTTCTAATTTGGGTCGAAAAAAGTTTATTTTTCGTTTCTTATATACTTGTTTTTTTATTTACTACACTGCAAATTTTAATTATTTCCCCCTGTATTTAAATCTACTGTTCAGATCTACGGTTTTTTTTTTCACCCATACTGTTCCAAAATCTGGCAACACTGCCTAGATCATCAACCTATTCACCTCCAAGCAATGAAGCGATGCTCGAGGACAGTGACATAGAGTGCGACAGGCAGCAAACCTTTGCCCCGAGTCAGATTCAGAAGTGTCGTCTGACGACACTTCTCGTGTCGCGCCGTGCGAAATTTGTTTCATATAATTGTATGTATTTTAGATGTGAAGCGACACTTCTCGGTCGTGTCGGCGGTCGTATGTCGCGTCGGCGGTCGTATGTCGCGTCGGCCGTCGTCTGTCGCGCCTACCTTCAACTATACTTAGTTGTGGAATGTTATTTAAGATAATTTGGTGAAAGTGAACCAACTTAGACCACGAGACAACGTCTCCCTACCTTCTATCTCCATGGAGTTTTTGAAATTTACGAGCCATATAAATATGCCAAACCTAAGGAAGCTCTCAATATGGAAGTAATGACGTCATTGTGCTAGTTTAAAGTTCCTGCGGCGAGACAGACGTCTATTATGTGGTAGAGCGATTATATTTATAAACTTACCGCATAGTACTCCTCCAGCACAACAGTGGTTGAGTTCGTATGTTCTATAACAACCCCTCTCAAGTGGTTTTTGTCCGAAAAATTCTGGACAATCCAGAGATTCACACTTAAATTGTCCCCTACAGATAAATAAAAAAAGATTAGTTCAAAAAATGTATTTATGGCTTATTTTTAATTTTGCCAAAAATTACGAATTGGAAAAACTATAATAAGTAAATAAATTATCCACGAAAGATACCTAGTATGGTTGGATGTTGGATCGCGGAATTTTGTTCGAAAATATTTATTCGAACTCATTTTACAAAGGATCATTCTTTGAAAACATTTTGTTCGAAAGTTATTTAACTCGAACACATTTTGTTTGAAAGTAATTTGCGTCGAATTATTTTGTTATCGAAAATATTTTGTTCAAATTTCTGAATGCTTGAAAAAATGGGTCTTTTTATCGAAAACATATATTTCTTATTTATAGGTAACCTAATTTACTACCAAATTTTAAATTCCACACACCGGGTAGCATATTCGGAAAACGCCGACACGTTATACTAGTATCAGTTCGGCATCGAGAATAACAGCCTCGTAAAATCTCGACGTGATAGACTAATAAGTCGAAGATTTACGAATACGAGTTATCGATGCATTTATGTACAATAAGATATTTGGGTCATTCTCCATAAAACGTTACTTTTTACTCTCATTTTTTTTAATATATATATTTTTTTAAAGTTAATCATAAATATTAACAAAATGTTACTAAAACCAAATACTTTCAAGCAAAGTAGATGGTTAAGCTTAATTTTTTGTTTTTAGATATTTTTAGCAATTTTGGAAAAACATGTGATTACGGTAATGATGTAGATATAACGGAGTTGATGAAAAAGAGAACTATTCAGTCTTTAAAATAGTTTTATTAAAAAACTGAGAATATAAAACATTAACAATTCTTTACGGGAACACGGTTGTGTACACTACACTAAACAAAAGATAAAATATAAAAAATCAAAATGGTAATGGCTGTGGTTTCTTTTTCAAAGCTAGGAAAATAAAACATTGATAATGTACGCTAGCTACTACACCAAACAAAATAAAAACAGAACCAATCTCAAAAACAATAAAAACTTCAAGCTGATGATGTCAGAAGTCGCTATACTAATCTAAATTTTCAATGGCTTCGATTTCTTCGAAGTTGAAAAAGTACTGGTTCCTTCTTTCTTCAGGATTTTTCAGAACGAGCACAACATCATCTTTTGCAACTGGATGTACGTCTTTTTCAGCCGGATAAACAAACTTAATTTTGTTCTTTCTTCTTAGAAAACTTACAACAACTTCATCGTTTTTCGCTTCTGATAAAATTTTGCCGATGTAATGCCTTTTCCTTTTCCTACCGCTAAACTGGACTACCACAAATTTTCCGTCAGCTATCTCGTACTTCTGCCCGGTTATAATTTCATTTTCTTTGTTTTCATCATCACTCGAAGATGAAGAATATACATCAGAATAACGTAATTTACTGGAAGCTGTTTTTTCAAATTCCGTATCTTCGTTATTTTGGAGTTCAAGCGACCCGAGGTTATAATGTTCACAAGCTCCTACGCATGATAAGCAACTGAGATTTCGAAAATACAAAGTATAAGGAACATCTTTATACCAGCATACTTGTCGGATTTGCATTGTGCCTTTGAATGCATGTAAATTTTCTGGTATTTTTGTATCGAATTCTAAGATACTTTCTTCGTCAATACTGATTATGTTAATATTTTTACAGTGTTTTTTCAAAATCAACAGTAATTCATCAAACGTCGATACATCTTTCCCGTGTGCTACACACTTATCGGCTGTCCTTTTAACGCAGCCCCCAATCCCATCAGGGGCACCTTTTCCATGACCGCTCTCGCTATAGTGCCACTCAATCTGATCCACATCCAAAGTTTGTGCAATATAAGTAGCAATGAAATTAAACATTTTCTTGTTCTTATATTGTGTCGTCGGGCCATCGCTAAGAAAATGAGCTACTTTGATTTCTGGAACTTGCGATTTAATTTTTTAAAAAATTGGTTCCAGATGTGCTCATATGGCTGAAGGGTCATGACGTAAATTTTTTGAAATTGTGCAGTAATTGTGATCCGGTAAATCGCCTTCAATGGTTCCCTTGTAAACGAAAACAGTGTGGAGAGAAATTTGCGGCTTGGAGCCACCGAAATGGGCTGACTGGACTTCCTGTCCATATTTACAATTATAATTCTCCGAAAAATCAAGATGTATCAATATTTCGTTGACAGACAGATTTTTTTTCACATCATCAAGAGCACGATATTGATGTATTATATTTCTTAAGTGTAGCATATACTTGGGTAGGTTTTCTTTGAGCTTTTCCATTAATAAACCCTTTGTAGATCTTATCTCCTCTTTAATTGTTTTTTGGCATTCTTTTTCTTTTCCTCTTACAACTATTTTGACTTTCTGCGTTTTCCATATCTTGTAAGTAATATCCTCTTCTTCATTAAAGTCGTTCACATTGATGTGTCTGTCTTTACAACCTTCACATGTGCGATCTAAACACTTTTCTCCTAGAAGCCCATCGCAACAACAAAGCTTCTTGCATAATTGATCCGGAGAAGACTCGTTTATGATATGCAGTAATCTTAATTTACTGACGATTAGTGACATATTTTCATGCTGCATGCAAAGACATGTTTCTCTAATTCGCACATTAGATATAAGAACCCAAAATGGTCTATTTTTACAGAATTCGGGATAGCTTAACTTTTCATAATGTGGATATGCTTTTATAAACTTGTCATGGATAATTTGTAAGGAGTCGTTCAAATACCTTTTTTGTTTTTTGCAATTAAATCTAGTTATGGTATCTTTTTTTCCTGGCATCATCCGGCTATTTTCATCTCTTTCTAAAAACACTTGAATAGTTTTTCGCAGTGTAGACTTAATAAGTTTTCTCTTCTTCGGTAATATCTTCGACTTACATAATTTTGGAGACATTGTTGATAAACCATTAAGAAACCTGTATTTTTTCATAAGTCTTCCAGATACTGCTTTTAAAACTTTTCTTTTTCCTTCTAACGACTGCTCCCCTTGCAAATTTTCTTGAACTTGTTTTGTAATTACTTCCCCCAAGAGTAATTTCTTTTTTATTTCTTCCTGCTTAACGTTAGGATTTTTTAACAATTCATAAACTTTGGCACCAGGACTATCCGGATCGGTAACCTTGTGCTTTTTATTAACTCTGTGTGCACGTTTTTTATATTTCTCCACCTTTTTTTTAAGTGCTTCATTACTTTTTTGTAATTTTTCAATTTTTTTCAACAGTTCTCTTTTATGTTTTCTAGATTGCTTTTTCCCCTGTTGAAATTGTTTGCTTGTTCCTGGATTGTAGTGAACTTGGTTATTTCCTTCTCCTTCTCCTGGCGGTACTGGACTAGGTGGAGGTGTGTCGGCTTTAATAATATTCTGAATTATTCTACGTCCCTCACGATGCTTCTTGGAACTCTCCCTCCATAGTTTGCGCTTACTTCTTTTTTCTCTTTCAGTTGAATCCTCGATTAGCTTTATTTTTCCCTCTTGTTTCCGTTTATGGTACCTTTCCCGTTCTTTCCTTTTGTACTCTTCATACATTTCGGGATTGTTCCGAATACGCTCCCTCATCCGCCTCATATTCAGCTTTACCTTTTCGCTCCGTTCATCAGTAACCTTGTCTTTTTGTTTCTTTATAGGGGCCATTATTCGGCCTGAAAGAAATTAAAATAATAAATTATTAAAATACAGAAAGAAGTAGGTAAGGTATTATTGGATCAACTCCGTGATCACCACCATCATCTCCGTTATCGCAAATAATAACGGAATGGACATAACGGAGTTGATGAACAGGTGTATTTTTGTTGTTTATTTCTTGAAAATAATCAATTAAAAATTTGATCGTGTCCCACAACCAAGATTATCATATTAGAAAGTTAATTATAATAATGTCTTGTTAATTAAACATTTGACTTACCTTTAAAAAGTGATAACGGCGTTGATCTTTTAGGTTGAACGAAAACCACTTGAACCTACTTGATTGCGAATTTTAATATGTCCGATGGAGTGACCGTCGCCTTTGGTGATCAGATAGATACTAAAACAGTTCGAAGCTATCCCAGAAGTAAATTGAAATGCATATGCGCCCTCTAGTGTATGTTTTTGAATGTTTAATGGCGATAACGGAGTTGGCGCTCAATTCAAGGGACAGAAGCAATTAATAAAATTTCATAAAATCAAACAACATTTTATCAAATTGATAATATTGAGATTTGTTAGGCCATATTATTCTAATATAAAACTAATAAACAAAAGCAAAATGTAAATGTCAAAGGATTTAGTGATACGTTTAGTTTTTCAACTCAAGGTAGGGACTGATAACGGAGTATGATTTGAAAACGCAATATTATTAAATTTTTTAATAAAATAATTTTCGCTTGTAATAAATAACTTCTTTGTTCTCCTATTTATACTTTTTATAATACGAATAGTTAATTTTTAATTGTTGTAAAGTAGGTGGGACATCCAATTTGACGTTTTATGGAGAATGACCCATTTATATTAGTTTAATTGTGCACTTAAATAGTTAAATTAATTCAAATTCAAAAAGTCAATTGTATATTTAGCAAATGTAGATACGTTTGAAATTATTATCGCATACATATTTTTAAATTTAAAAATTAATTTTTATTTTTATGGAAAGAAATTTTAATGTATAGCCAAAATACGTACCATTAAATTATTTTAACAAGCTTTGGTAGGATCCGATTACAATTTGGCAAATTAGTTGGTTATCGCCGCCTACTGGGGGTTTAGTGGAGTGTTAATATTATAGGAATATAGTAAATATTGTTTTATACTTAACAACTTACTTATTTTTTATTTATTGATAGTTATAGATAATATGTAATGGTATGACCATTGCATAAAGAACTATAGTAGGATAATCGCCATGTAAAAGTTATTGGAGGCAATCGCGCCCGACATCTATTGGTACCATTCTAAATATACATTTTTCAAGTAACATTGTCCTCCTGTTTTTAGAAATAAAGGTTACTGCTTAGCCATATTCACACACAGTATGTTTATATAATATTAAAAACTTCCCCTACTAAATATTTTGGCTCAATCAAAGTAGATATTTTAAATTGATTATTGTTAGAAAAAGTAGAAATAATATTAAATATAATAAAGAAATTAAAAAAATAATTTAAAATTAGTTTAAGTTATATTATTTAAAGAAAAACATTTTTAGCTTGGACTTAAATAAAACAGTAAAGAACCACCTGAGAATAATCACTTCAATCTACCTATAACAAGAATTATTCATAAAAATTTCTTATATTTTCCAAACCTAACCAACAGGATTATTGGAAATAAATACCAACAAAAATAATCAGGTTGTGGTTTGGCTCTGGGGGCTAGGGCATTTAGGGTCGAGATATTGAGACCAAACTTGTTATATGGATGTAATATCCCATAAAAATAAAAATTGCATTAAAAAAATTCACCCCTACCCACCCCTATCTGATATGGTGGGGGTGGCATCCCCAAAAAATCAAGTTAGAACCTTTTAACAAAACAGTTAAAATCTACGATTTTTTATACATACAAACCCAAAATTTCAATTTTTTTATCAAATTTGTCAGAAAGTCCAAAAAAAAAATTTTGGAAAAAATTTATCAAAAAAAATTGAAATTTTGGGTTTGTATGTAAAAAAAATCGTAGATTTTAATTGTTTTTTAAAAAGTTCTAAATTGATTTTTTGGGGATGCCACTCCTGTATCTCCCTCTAGGGAATGGTGGTGGTAAGATTTTTATACAAAAATGTTGCAAATCATTTTTATTGTAAATATGCCACAAATAAGATTTTTATGTACTCTGTTACTATGTTTAAATGACAGCACCCACATCCGAATTATGACGGTTAAAGTCGAAATTTTTTCTAAGTACAAAAAAAATTTGGAAAAATTTTTTCAAAAAAAATTTTATTTTGGGTTTATATGTATAAAAAATCGTAGATTCCAACAGTTTTATTTAAAACGCTCTAACTTGATTTATTTGGGGATGCCACCCCCTCCATTTCCCTCTAGGGCATGGTGGTGGTAAGCTTTTTATACAAAAATGTTGCAAATCATTTATTTTATAAATATGTCAAAAATAAGATTTTTATGTCGTCTGTAACTATTTTTAAATGCCAGCCACCACATCCGAACTATGAAGATTAAAGTCGAAATTTTTTTAAGTTAAAAAAAAAATTGGAAAATTTTTTTCAAAAAAATTGTAATTTTGGGTTTTTATGTATAAAAAATCGTAGACTTCAACTGTTTTATTTAAAAAGTTCTAACATAATTTTTTGGGGATGCCACCCTCACCATTTCAGATAGGGGTGGGGAGGGGTGAATTTTTTAAAGCAATTTTTATTTTTATGCGATAATACATCTATATATCAAGTTTAGTTTCAATATTTCGATCCTAAATGCCCTATCCCCCAGATCCGAACCTCAACCAATAATCCTTATAGAAACCCATTGTGTTTACTTCAATATTATTTATATTATTTACCAACCATCTTAAGGGTTTTTTTAATTACATTGTTACGCACCAGATTAAAAAAATAACCTGTTGTTTATTATTACTTATGCTAAGTACTTAGGTAGGTACCTTACCTACCTACCTATAGGTATATGTATTTGAATTAAAAATACAATTTTTCTCAACACTTAAGAAATGTATTATTATTGTTATTATTAATATTATATAATTTCTTTTAAATTAATTCGGATAATACCTGTAAAGGAAAAGAAAAACAGAAGCATATTTTCTATTTTAATTTCAAAACAGTTATAAATACACAAATTTTTAATTCTAATTTTAAAACATTAATTAATAGTTAACTAATTTATATCATAATATATATCATTAAGAATGGGACATAATAGAACTAAAGATTATCTGATTAAAAATAAAACTATTAAACGAAATATGCTTAGAAAAAAAAATACCCGTTTTCAAAATGCAGGGTGTTAAAGTTGAAAATTCAAAAATTATTAATGGCTATAATATTTTTATTTTTCAGTATCATTTTACTGAATTTGGTAAACATTTTTGACACTTTCCAAAAACTAATTTAAACTATAATTTAATTTTTTTTTATAAATCATGTAGGTACTCTTGTTGGAAACTCGTCCTTTATTAACAGTAAAATAATTCAGTAATAAAACATAAACAACTCATTCACAATACCTACTACCCGTAAACGCACTAAAAACGCACAATAACAAACATTAGATAGAAAATAGTCCAAATAATAAATCACGAGTGAATGAAATTTCATCCAAGAGCTAAAAATAGAAATCCATCGATCGGTCTCCGTCATTCTCTAAAATTTCAGGTGGACCCTCAACTCCGCCCACTGCAAACGAATATCGACTTATCCATATTCACTAGCGCCATCTATTGGTAGTATCCATTTCGCTCCAATGAAACTTCCATAAGGTGAGACTACTATTAGTTATTTATACAATAGTATGACGTAGCGGTGTTCTTCTAATTGTAATCGGACCTTAACGCCGCATAAATCGCATCCAAACGTAGTTCAGGATATCCCATTTTTAAGTTATTTTTTTCCCAATAAACCAGTCAACGCTAAATGTAACATAGATAAATTAATAAGTAAGATAAACCGTCAGCATACTATTTGGAGCCACCATCGCACACTAGATAAATGGCTGATTAGCTTGACAGTTAAAGGCAGCAGAAAAGATGAAAATAAAAAGAAGATTGTAAAGCGGTTCATTCAAATTTCATTTATTATTTATTTACATTTTTGGCATTCATTACTCTAAAAAAAAAAAACTAATATTTAAATTAAAACGTTTAACTTAAATATTAGTTTGTTAAAGTAATAAAACCCAAAAAATATAAATAAAGAAATATTTATATTAAAATATTTGAAACACAGGTATAGTTTATTCATTTAATACAACTAAGGTGCATTTAATCGTTTATTACATACATAAAATGTACAATAATTGTATATGAAATTAATAGTAGTCTCTTCTAATTCTTAGAAAAATGAACCAAATTTCGATGTAGGTATCAGGTGTTTCTATAAAAACAAAAAAAAAGTGTTATTCAACAATTTCTCTTATCAAAATATTATTATTTTTCTTATAAGTACAAGTTATTTTTAATTTGTATAAAATTCGTATATTTTTGGAAACACTAGGAGCTTTCTCTAGCTTACAAATCCTAATATATTGTTTTCTATTAATAAAATTAAGCGTTTTCTCTTTAAGATTTAAATTTTTGACTCTACTCTCATTTATTTATTTCAAAACAGTTTTTCTCCGTTTTGAGAGTTGTTCAAATTGTTTATCACTAATACTAAGTTTACGTTTGCAACTCATTTCTTGTTGTGGATAGGTAAACAAATCTATCTTATGCTGCTGTGTATGTTTTTCAGCCTCAACATTTTGTAAATTTTACTCTCGGGTTGAGTATAGTTGGGTATAATTAAACTGAATGTATCTAATAAAATTGGTACAGCATTTGCAATTAGTGGTTTACGTTTTAGGGTAATTTTGTTAAAAGACTAGCAAACAATTATCTTTACAGAGATAGCATGTTTTATTATCTAAAGTTTAATTTAAATTCTTAAACCAGTTCTCAAAAATTTTAACATTAGCAGGAAAAAATGTTTTATTTGAATACCCAGCTTGAATATTAGAACACTTATTTAAACAATTAGGAGCTAAACAAGAATACTTAGCTTTACCTTTCGACCCTTTACCCGGGCCAGACATATTTTGTTATTGTTACAAATATATTCAAAAAGAATGAAAATAGATTCAAAATTAAATTATATTTCGTTAAGGCTAAGAAAACAATCGTAAACAAACTCCATAAACAGCTAATATTAAATTAAATTGTTAATACTTACTAATTACATCAAACCAGCACTTATGAATCTTCTTAACCTAAAAATAACCCTATGGAACTTACATCATAATCATAAAATAACCACAATATATCCCCTGAGAGGATATATTTATGAAACTAACTTTTAATATGCTTTTATTTAATTAAAATTCGCCCATTTCGCCTTCCGCCATTCCGTTTTTAATGTTTACGAGGTCGTCAACATATTTGTCAAACCTCTCTTTAAAATATCCCAGCAATAGTCTGCAATAGTATGCCATTGTAACAAAAACAAAATAAGATGTTTGAAATAACTCTAATCTCATGAAAGTTTATGGAAACTGGCAACATCGCTTTCATCTTATTGCGATGGTGGCTCCAAATAGTATGCTGAGGAACTAAAATTGAAATTGTTACGAGTGCTGCACATTTAAACGGTTTATCTTACTTATTAATTTATCTGTGAAATGCAACGTATGCCGTTTTTCTATTTTTTCGTTATATTGAATATTTTGCTGGTGTGTATTAATAATACTAGTGCACAAGCGGAGTATCAACTACCAACTTATTATATAGAAGATGTCTTTGAACATAACATAATCTCTTTATTCCTATTAATCAAATTAAACTAGTGTTTGAATTAAAATGACGATGTACCTAATATGGAGTATTGTGGTATCCGCAATTTTAAATTCACAGGTAAATGATTGCCACCTGTTTCTATTGCAATGGAAAGACGTCAGGGGTAAACAGTTGATACATCACAAGATGTGTTTAGGTTGGTGCCATGTCGACTATTTAGTGGCACAAAACAATATATTTTGGTAAAAATTATGTAAAAGAGTTTTCCTACGACCATTTAGGAAAGTGACACGTATCACACTATATAGTCCTATGGAAAGTGCCCTGTATCACACGCGTATGAATAAGAATTTACTTTCCATCCGTGTGCGAATATGCTACTTTCCGCATCAGCTGTCACAAAATGTCAAACGCATCATTTCTATTTTGATCTATGTAATGTCCATATTAATACTAAAATCGATATGATTGTTAAATTATTGAAATTGTTGTAAATTAGATCCTAGATATTTACCTTCAACAATTATTATTAAAATAATTTTAAAATAACTAAGTTATGTTTGCTTTTTATTCTGCTTAAACACATAACCGATTAGATCATTCAATTGACGCAAGGCCTATTAGCTCAGGTGGTAGAGTATCAAACTTTATCAACTTTGCCATTTGAGACCTGGCGAGCGACCGCGTTCAAATTTTTGCGGGGGCAGAATTTTTTTTTGTTTTTTTTAATTTTTTTTAATTTTTTTTTTTGTTTTTTATTTTTTTTTTTTTTTTTGTTAGAAAATATTAAAATTGAATAAATACGATTATTGTTGATTATTTTTTTAAATACATTTTAATTATTATAATAATAACCTGGTTTTACATTTTTTGATGAATTTTTTTTTGTGGTCGTAGGAAAATATTGTACATAACTTGTGTGAAAAGTGATTTTCCACACTCGTGTGATAGTCGCGCTCGGCTTGTGCCTCGTGCGACAATATTTCCCACTCGTGTGAAAAATGTCACTTTCCACACTCGTAATGTAATATACTAAGGTAAGTATGCCAAATAAGGCCCAGTTCCTAAGAAGGCCCACCCCCTGTAAATCATTTCCCTATTGCCTAATTTTGAATAATAACATTAGTCCCTTAAAAAACACCGCCATCTAACGTCGGAGAAATGTAACTTACAATGCCAACCTGGAAAGCGACGCGCAAGATTGCATCATTTCACAATCAGATACGTTCATGTACGGTTCGTTATAATTCTTGGACTGCGAACTTTTTTAATTCAGAGTGTTCACTTTTGTTCTTTTGTGTAAATTTTTATGTAACTTTGTTGGTTAACCAGGGTACATATCAGGTATGTAAATATGTTTATGCCTAATATAATCTAACTATCAAAAACATTTGAAGATTTGTTTTAAAGCATGATGTTCCTAATAGGGCGCCCAGGTGGGCCTTGATTGGAGCCCAGGTGGGCCTTATTTGGAACACATTAGAACGCTGTATTTTTTAATATACTTTTGATGTAAAATGTTAATTAACATTAATCTGAAACAGTATGGTGTAGTTTAAACTGAAATCAGAAATTTTATTTCAGAACAATACTTCAAAAAAAATGGCGAAAAGAGGTTTATGGACTGAGTTACAAATGGAAAGTGCCATGCAAGCAGTGAGAAATGGAATGGCTGCAAGAACGGCTGCGAAAGAATTCAATATTCCATGCCGGACTTTGAGAAATCACCTTCTCAGTGGAAGTACTAAAAAGAAAATTGGACGACCTTCATGTTTAACATATGAACAAGAAATCGAACTATGCGAGAGAATATCTCGACTCGCCGATGTTGGAATGCCGCTTACAGCTAAAGTGATACGGCGTTCTGTTTATGAATATTGCCAAAAAAATAATATACCTTCTAGATTTGATAATAAGGGCATTGCTGGCAGAAAATGGCTCAAACTTTTCCTAGGCCGTCATCCAGATGTTTCTAGAAGAAAGTCGCAATCAATGAACCCTGCTAGAGCGGCAAAATTGAATAGATTACTTCAAAAAACTGAAAGAAATCATGATAAAGTTAGAAGTTATTCAGAACCCCCAACGCATATTTAATATTGACGAAAAGGGATGCCGCCTAAATTTGCACAAATCCCAAAAGGTATTTGCTCAAAGAGGAGTCAAAAGAGTGCATTTGGTTTCTCAAGAACACGCTGAAAATGTTTCTATAGAGGCCTGTGGAAATGCCATTGGACAAATGATTTCGCCGATGATTTTGTTTAAGGGTAAAAGAAAAAAAGAAGAATGGTTGGATAATATGCCATCTGGTACAGTGGGTGAGATGACTAACAAGGGAAGCATGACTACTTCAGTATTTATTAACTGGATCCATCATTTTGCAAAATTTAAGCCTCCTGGTAAAGTACTTCTTATTTTCGACGGGGCTTCTTCTCACTTAGATGCAGGAATAGTTGACGCAGCAGAGTCCCACGATATATCGCTCTTCTGTTTACCCAGTAACATCACCCATGAACTACAGCCCATGGATAAGGCTGTCTTAAAAGCATTTGAGTCTTACTGGGATGATGAAGTCATGACCTATTGGACAAATAAGCCTGATCGAAGAATCACTAAATTTTCTTTTGGACATATTTTCTCTAAGGTGTGGCCAAAAGCTACTGTAGCCTCGAATGTGATCTCAGGTTTTCGAGCTACTGGGATATACCCTTATGATCCCACTGTTATCCCAGACATTGCTTTTGTTCCATCTGAAATAACGCAACAAAAGTCGCTTCTAGATACCTCTGTCCCTTCAACTTTCAAATCTACCCCCTTTAATCAACAAATAGGCCAAGATATCGGTAGTAGTTCCGAAAGCTCCGATGATGATTAATCTCTACACGATACTTCGAGCTCTGAGGATTTTTCTGAGCCAGCAGTATCCACTAGTTTTCACAATGTGCTAATTACACCAGATTTAGAAGCCAAAAAAGATAAAGTTGTACGAAAGAAGTCTTTAAACTATCGCGCACAGGAAGTTACCAGAGCGTTGTTTCAACAAGATACAGATGTGAGAGGAAAAGAAAATAGAACAAAAATTGGTAAAAAAAATATTGCGCAAAAACAGAAACAAGAACAAGACAAAAATATACCAGGACCAAGAGGAATTCAAAAAAAGGGAAAGATAGGTGATGATCAAAATGAGAAAAGAAAACAAAACGAGATAAAAATTTGCGAAGAAAATATTGGACAAAAAGAGAAACAAGATAAAAATGTGCCAGGACCTAGCGGAATTCAAAAAAAGAAAAAGATGTGTGAAGACCAAAACCAGAAAAAAGGCGAAAGTTGGTTTTGTTACTTATGTCAAGAAGATGTTATGAAGGATATGAGGCTTTGCGTCGTATGCAATACATATGTGCACGAAGAATGCGTAGGGCTTACTGCCATTGACAAAGAAAATGCATTTTTGTGTCCAAATTGCGACTAAATGTTTTAAGACTTCTTTTAATTTGGAGTGAGGGTAGCCATATGTGAGTACCCTTACACTTAAGACTTCTTTTAAATAAATTAAAAAAAAAAGACACATTTCATTATTTCCAGCATAGTTTTAGTGATGGGCCTCATTTGGAATATGATGTGGGCCTTATTAAGAACATGACGATCTTAATAAGGCCCACAAGACTCCACTTCTTAAATCACAAAAATAATTAGAAAACATGTATATTTTTTAAATGTAATATTTTTTAACAAAAGTACATCATTTGAAAATTCTTATCCCTTAGTCTCAGATTTTTAAGACTGCTTAAACTATTTTTTAAAAAATATTTCTTCTTAAGTGCGCCTTATTTGGCCATCTTATAACATACGTTCTCCTGATATATCCGATGCAATTTTCTTATGTTAAGTGATTTGTTTTTCATATAGCATAAAGTAATAAAATGTTTTGTTTAAAGGTTCTGTTTCATTTTTCCTCGAAACATATGTTCCATATTAGGGACATATTCCGTATTAAGCACAAAAATACAATTTTATTATGGTTTTCAAAGATGTAAGAATCTATACAACAAAAATAAGGGAATGTTAAGAAGATATTCTGAATGTAATATGTACAAAAACAAAGCGGTATTCTATATTTGGCTAACTTTCTTTACCTTAATGATTCAGTTTCATTTTTTTTTACTTATTACTTTCTAATCCCAAATTATGTTTAACACTCGTCGCCAACGAATTAGTTTTTTTCCATTGCAAATTGTCTTCTTTGCTCCCAGTGTTGTCTTTCTACGACCAATGGATGTACCTAGGTTGTACTGTTATATGGATTCCTCTTTTTGGTGTACCTAGAGTTCTTTTCCTTTCACACAATAATCCTTTATATTATAGGGTATTATTAGGTAATGTCCTTAAATTCATTTTGAATTTATTACCAATTTTATTAATTTAAAATCACCTATTATGGCACGAACAATACGTGAAAAAATAATCTGAATAGACTTGCATATACCTAGGCAACAGAAAATGCAAACTAAAACTAAAATTGTCTCGTGATGAGTAATGATTGATGTCCAGTAAACAAACATTTATTTCCTAAATCGCCGACGTATTAGTTCCAACACGTCGGGATTTTACGAGTTTGTCATTCGCCGTATCGAACTCATCCGAGTATCTAACGTGTCAGCGGTTTCCGAATATGCCATCGGACACCTCAATTAATTGAACGAAACATTTGATGAGTGTATAATTTCGCATGTTTTTTAAAAATTTAAATGCTTATTTTTAATATTCGAGGTATATAGTTGATATATTTTAAATAACATATAAAAACATTTATATTTTTTAGATTATTAATAAATACTTTTATATTTGCACCCCAACAAAGGAAACAAAGCAACAGTTTGAGGAGTATTTCGAATGTGAAAAGAAACAATTAACTATCATGAATCGAAGCTATATAGAATTGGGCCAGAAAGTGAGAAACTTGCTAATACTCAAATAAAGCCAAAATATCGATCAGTGCAGTTTTGATATGAAGAATGGTAAATCAAAAATTTAGGGCCGCTTTTAGGTTTTTCAAAACGTGGTTCTTTAATATTTCAATCTAAAAAAACCGGAGACTACCATGAAGATATGATCGCTGATGTTTTTGAAGAATATTTTCAGCAGATGATAGAACATTTACCAAAGGGTTCAGTTATAGTAATGGATAACGCTAGTTACCATTCCTGTCTAATTGGACGTGTGCCAAATACTTCATGCAAACTAAATCCTACTGAACTGATATGGGCACAAGTTAAAGGATATGTAGGTCGAGATAATACGACATTTAAGTTAGAAGATGTAGAAGGATTGTTAAAAACCTCCATATCACTTGTTACGAAGGAAAATTTGCAAAAGACAATCGAGCATGAGTTAAAAGAAGAAGCAAACATATGGAATCTGGACAAAATCTTGGATGTCGATACTACAGTGCCACCTTTAATAATATCAGTAAATAATGACTCATTAGGTGAAAATAGTGATTCAAAGACTTCCACGTTTCCTGATCTTCGAGAGTAGGTAAGCATATCTATTTTATGTCTAAATGTTATAATCATATTAGTAAAAAAGGAGTAGGGTCTGGCGGCGCGGCGTTGAGACCACCCAATTAACGCTGCGAGAAAATAAACCACCAAAAAAAGCTCAAAAGCGTGCAAGACTGCAAAAACGCAGGCAAAACCGGAGCATTGATATGACAATTTAGCCTTATCTTCTCTTAACAATTTCTTTTTTTATTTACTCCATTAGGTTTTCTGTTACACAAGAAACTCAATTTTATGACTTAACATGACTTTATACATTTTCATTAGAATTATAAGCACTAAAGCAAGTAGCATGCTATGTAAAAACCAGTAATTGTCAAATACAGATGCGTATTGTCAGTATTAGCCCATACGCCATTTTTTGCAAAAAAAAATCGTAAAACAACATGCCACGAAATTTTACTCGCGAAGAATATGCTCAATCAAGCTTTAATATTGTTTAAAGAGGGTAGGAGTTACCAAACAATTGGTGAACGATTTGACGTAACTCACACAATAGAGAGACTAGAAAGCATGATCGTAGGCCGGGACAAGGAAGAAACCGAGTAACTACTCCGATTCAGCATCGATTTTTAAGACTGTGAGTATTAAGACAACGTTTTGTAACAGCTCGGACCCATGAAACGCAGCTTCGGGATGCTAATGGTTTAGAAGTTTGTGTAGAAACTGTTCGTCAGTGACTAAGGGAATATAATTTGAGGCCTAGAACAGCTGTTCGAGGTCTAGCTCTAAGTAGAGATCATCGCAGAGCGAGGCTAAATTTTGCCAGGGAGCATCGTAACTGGTTAGAGGCTAAATGGCAACATCTATTATTTACTGATGAGTCTCGATTTTGTCTGTATAACAATAACAGGCGTATGCATGTATATCGACGCCCCATGCTCAGTGTAATTTCCCACATACAACATTATTTGGAGTAGGATCTATTTGACTAGTCGCACAGAACTTATAATCCTAAATAGAAGTCTTACAGCTGACAGGTACATATTGGAGATTTTAGACGAACATGTAGTGCCATTTGCACCATATATAGGATTTTTGTTGATGCAAGATAATGCTATGCCTCATGTTGCTCGAGTTGATGAGAAATTATCTAGAGGAAGTCGGTATGGTATGGCTAGCTCGGAGCCCGGATTTAAATCCAATAGAAAATCTATGGGATACTATTGGGAGGAGATTACAAGAGGAACGTAATCTGAACTCTCTGGAAGACATACGGCAGAGAGTGATTCAAATATGGGAAGAATTGGACCAAAATGACATAAGGTCTCTTATTTTAAGTATGGGTCGCCGTTGGCAAGAAATTATTCGTGCCAGAGGCGGAAATACTCGTTACTGACACTTTCGTCTAAGTTATTTCGTTACATTTTGTTTCGTGTTTTCGTTGTTAAATTTTGATATTAATTTTTAATAAAATCATGTTATGTTATAAAATAGTGTATCTCGTATAATGACAAAGATAATGGAGTAAATAAAAAAAGAAATTGGTAAGAGAAGATAAGGCTAAATTGTCATATCAATGCGAAATTGATAATGTAACTGTTGCACTCTACAGGGTGTTACAACTTTTAGGAAAAAATCACGTTATAATTGCTATTTATAAAAAAGGGAGTTTTATGCAAACACAGTTAACACACCGATGCTCTGGAAGCGACAACCTGTCATTTAAAAAAAAAATCGTTCAAATCAGACAAGTCGTTTTGACAAACATTTACTTTAAACTTTTTGTTATTTTTTGATGGTGCGTTAATTTATTGAGGAAGTGTAGTTGTATAGTGTTTTTTCATGAAAGTACCCAATTAATTTAAAAGTGTGATAGCAGTGTAAAGCAAACGTAGTAGACGTAAATACCGATCCATTCAAAAACACATTCTCGCTTCTCAGATAAACACACTCGCACAATTCACCCCCACTTAAACTAGCAGATGTCTCCTTCTTTCTAATGCGGCAGCCGATGCAACCGCTCTGTCTGCGTAATAATAAACACAATCTGAATAATTGCAATAAAAAAGGGCCTAATTATGAATGAATGGATAGTCTAGTAGTTTTTCGCCGTTGTTTGAGCTACAGAGATTCAACAACACGTGGTTATCAAATGAATCATTTTAGTAATATATACATTAGGTTATTCAAGGATAATAGTATTTTCAATGAATAAGGCTTTTAACGTGGCTGCACTTGTTGATTTCTCTTGCACCGCAATAAAAATATAATATTTACAAAAACAAGAATTCGACAATTAATTTTCTAACGAGTTATTTTGTGCTCGGAGAAGAAAACAGAAGAAATGTATGATGTCGACATTTCAAACTAATGTTGCTGCTGTTTATTAGGAAGACTAAGCCATGGTAAAAAATCAATGTACTTAATGGATCAACTAGTTTTGTAGAAACTGTACAGCTGAAGAAGTTTTACAAGCCATTTACAAATCAGAAGCCAAATGACTGAAGTTAGTGAGTGGTTAAATAATATTATTTCAGATATTAGTCTGATACCCAAGAATGATACGGCAAATTGTCAAGGATTAACTGAGATCTTGCCAGAGAAAAATAGTTATGATTCATTTGAGTCACTTCCTAATTTGATGAAGGAAAACAATAACAAAATAGCTCTTTGTTTAGCGTTAATATTTCATTTGTTTATCTGAGTCGTTAACTATTTATAAAATCTATAAGTTAGTTAATTATTTGGGCAATATTCAATAACCTGTATATTTTTTAGTTATTGAGATTAAATATAATGTGACGTTTGTTTAACTTATTTATAGTTTACTTATTTAAAACACACTATTTACAATTTATTTATGACATACTAATTAATTTATATAATACTTAGGCACTATTATAACTCACAATTCTAATTTATTTATTACAATTTATCTTTTCTGTCCAACACATAAATACAATCTTCCCGTCAGTCGACAACTTGAGCTATTTATAAAAAGCTACCTCTATACTAGAACACTCTAGACTTTCCACAACGATCGAGAACTGCCTCTCCATCACTCATCGGCCACGTACCATTTTTTCTGGTAGTTTGGAGAAGCGGTGCGTTTGTCTCTATATTGCTAGACTTATCCCCTACATCAAGAAATAGTTCATCCTGGAACTAAAACTGAATGGTTGAATCTGCAACTGGATCCTCTTTTACAATTTCCAGTTGCATGGAAGTAACAAAGAACAGTTTGTATTTAAACCTGGACCCTGGGCGAATGGCTGCAGACCAGTATTCGGACTTTGGAATCTTGGAAAATTATTTCTAGCATGTTTCTAATGATCCTCCAACTTAGCTGGTGGCTCTCTATCCTTGGCATGGCTAGTTTCTATACCTTGGAATCCAGAACGTGCTCCCTCAGACTTAGTAATGCTTCTGCCTGAGCAAGAACAGGCTACGTATTGTAACAGGGATCCTTACCGGGCACTGCCGACTAAAAGGACACCTAAGTAAACTGAGAGTAGTAGAGTAGTGAGTGCAGATTCTGTGAGGAGGAGGATGAAACCTCCATTCACATCATAACTGAATGTGCAGCACTCCAGAATCCAAGGGCACTATATCTAGGAGGATATCAAATAGAAGAGGGAGATTTACCTAACATGAAGCCACTTCAAATCCTACACTTCCTTGAGAAAATAGGATTGGAAGGGTCGCTATAGGCATTGACATTTCCTTAGTGCAGTGGCGACAAAAGGGGGCACAATAGATCTTTTCTCAACATAACAGAACATAAGTAATGCTTCCCATACAAGGTGTTCTTCGTTATCAAATAGAAAAGATAACGCGATCCATCTTGAAGTTTTAATGCTTTTCCCGAGGCTGGTAACTAATCTTGAAGTTCTGGCAATCGACCAAACTTCTTCCGGAACACAGATGTCAGATCTCCAGCGTTTTTGTTGTTGGCGGAAGTGCTATGGACCAGCGAATACTCTTTAGGAACCGTGAGCAGATCTTGTTGTTTGCTCGTTTGTAACACAATATCTTGCTTTTCAAAGACAAGGCCAGGTGATTTTTGGAGCTGGTTTACTTCTTCCTCATCATGGTTAACCTCAAATGGAGCCAGCCAGTTTTGGTGAACTACCTTCGGTTTACCGTTCAGGATCTTACTTATACGGTAAATAACATCATTTATTTTTTTTCTTGAGGAGATACGGACCTTCCCAAGACCTTTGAAGCTTCGAAGAATAACCCTTTTGTCTTTTTGGGTTTTGGAACCAGACTTTGTCTCCTTCTTTGAAACATCCTTCTGTGGCTTGGGTATCGTATCGCTTCTTCATTCTGTCGCTGGCGATTTGAAAGTGCGAGCGAACTAATTCATGCATGCCGTCCATTTTTCTTCGTAGCTGGATTACATAATCTTCACCGACTATGTATTTTACAGGTCGGCATCTAAACTCAAGGTCACACGGTAATCTTATCTCATGCCCGAACAGCACCTTTGCTGGTGTTTGGCCTGTAGATTCATTGACAGCGGATCTATATGCCATTGTGAAGAGCGAAAGATACTCATCCCAATTTGACTGATGGTTGGAAACTACTTTTGACAGGTACTTCTGACACCAATGTGACGTTTGTTTAATTTATTTATAGTTTATTTATTTAAAACACACTATTTACAATTTATTTATGACGTACTTATTAATTTATATATTACCTAGGCACTAGTATAACTCACAATTCTAATTTATTTGTTACAATTTATCTTTTTTGTCCAATACTTAAATTCAATCTTCCCGTCCATCGACAACTCGTGCTGTTTATATAAATCCACCTTGTACTAGAGCACTCTAGACTTTCCACAACGATCGAGAACTGCATCTCTATGAATCATCGGCCACATACCGTTTTTCTGGTAGTTTCGAGAAGCGGTGGGTTTGTCTCTATTGCCGCGTTTGAGAATCCACATCGGATGCAACTGAAATGTTGTGAATTTTTTATCATGTGATAGAGAATTAGATCTGAATTGATATGTAATAAACAAACGCTCTAGACTTTATTTGGTCACGTGATAAAATGTCAATGACAAGTTAGACGTTTATACTCTTTAAATTTGACTTTTGAGACTACAAATCAACCTAAATTTGAAATCTAAACAAAAATTAAACAAACTAATCACTTTTATATTCATGCTAGCATAAACAAAGGATAAATTGACAAACTTGGCTTCACAGAACACTTACTTTCTGGCATGGAACGAACATCTCATTCACATCTCATTTCAAATCGAGATGTAAAAAATGTAATCTGAACAGGTACATCTGGGATAAACAAACGCAGATGTAGATGTAGTAGATGTGTCCGATGTGGATAAAAAAACGATCGAGATGTAAAAAATGCATCGGTTGTGGATTTTCAAACGCGGCATATATTGCTAGACTTCATACCGCGGGCAAGGAGTAAACAAAGCACAGGGTAGGTTTTTGCGCGACAATATATTAAAATGAGTTATTCTGTATAGAATCGATAAATAATAGCATTTCTATTAAAAAATATACAAAACATTTTAATAAAACTATATGAAATCAATTTAATTACGAGTATTGGAGTAATAAAACTAAAATATTATGTGTGGTGATGGAGCAGTGACTAGGTCATTTGGCGTTCACGCAGAGGTCCCGGGTCCAATAATTTATAAATTTTTTTTCAAGTTCATATTATTATGTACATTAGTAAAAATCATAAATTATTTTTAAATTAGTTATTTTATCTTAATAACCTAAAATAATTTTAAACATTTTTAGATTTTTGTTAGTGGTTTGTAGAAAAAATATATTGTACAATTCGAGTGAATTGTCCGTATCTACTCTTGCTGCACATACTACTATTTACCATTATCAGGTAATATTTACCCATATTATACAAATTATAGAGGTTATTCAAAACACTTACACACTTACCCTACATCCACAGATTCGCCTTTTATTAATTTATCCAATTTTTCAGCTGAAGGTAAGCCTCCTCTACAAAAACATCCAATTCTGCAATTACCGTATATTAAATCATTGGGAATTTCTTGATTCACTGGAATCTCACGTCC